>MU724793.1:83038-127652 GCA_026770625.1 Nicotiana glauca
GGATGCTACTGATACGGTTACTGATGCATGGATTTATCTGTTGGATATTAGTTTACCGTCCACCCCTTTCGTATTTACTATATTTCTTATATTACTGTTATTCTGTTATTTTATGTTATTTTAGTATGAGTCTATTGATAATACTAATATATCGTATTTTGTTACTGTCTTGAGCTGAGGGTCTCCTGGAAACAGCCTCCCTGCCCCTCAGGGTAGGGGTAAGGTCTGCGTACATATTACCCTCCCCATACCCCACTTGTGGGATTATACTGGGTTGTTGTTGTTGTTGTTGTAAGCTCTCATTTAGGGACTAAGTGTCCCAAAACACTCCGAATCCTAATACCGAACGTCCCGGCAATCCAAAATAGCAGAAAAGAACTTAGGGGAAGTAGTTAGTGGGGGAACGGGGAATAAATTCCAAAGACGAACGTCCGGGTCGTCACATCCTCCTACACTTAAACATTCATTCGTCCTCGAATGAGCATAGAGAACATACCTGAAGTAGCAAAAAGATGAGGGTATCGGTTACGCGTATCCCGCTCGATTTCCCATGTTGCCTCCTTGGCCAACTGACTCCTCAACATAAGATTGATCCTTGTCCAGCTGGACTGAACTGAAATCCAACACGTGCGATGGGTCACCATGATATCTCCGGAGCATCGAAATATGAAATACCGGATGAACTCCGGCTAGGCTGGGAGGTAAGGCAAGCTCATAAGAAACCTCCCCAACTTGCCTCAAGATCTCAAAAGGCCGAATAAATCTCGGACTCAGCTTACCTTTCTTTCCAAATCTCATGACACCCTTCATAGGCGAGACCCGAAGCAGAACCTGCTCGCCAACCATATATGCCACATCACGAACCTTCTTGTCCGCGTAACTTTTCTGTCTGGACTGAGTTGCACGGAGTCTGTCATGAATTACTTTAACCTTCTCCATCGCATCCTGAACCATCTCTGTGCCCAATAACCTGGCCTCACCCGGCTCAAACCAACCCACTGGAGATCTACATGTCCTACCATATAACGCCTCATACGGCGCCATATGAATGCTGGACTAATAGTTGTTGTTATAAGCAAACTTCGCCAGTGGCAGGAAATGGTCCCATGACCCTCCAAACTCAATCACGCACGCACGGAGCATATCCTCAAGAATCTGAATAGTACGCTCGGATTGTCCGTCCGTCTAGGGGTGGAATGCCGTGCTTAACTGAACTTGGGTGCCTAACTCCTGCTGAACTGCTCTCCAAAAGCGCGAGGTAAACTGCGTACCTCGATCCGAAATGATGGATGTCGGCACACCATGAAGGCGAACAATCTCTCGGATGTAGATCTTAGTAAGTCTCTCTGATGAGTAGGTGGTGGCAACAGGAATGAAATGTGCTGACTTGGTTAGCCTATCAACAATGACCCAAATAGCATCAAACTTCTTCCGGGTCACCATAAGTCTAGTAACGAAGTCCATGGTAATCCGCTCCCACTTCCACTCGGGAAGCTCAATCCTCTGAAACACACCATCAGGCCTCTGATTCTCATACTTGACCTGCTGACAATTCAAACACCGAGCCACATATGCAACAATGTCCTTCTTTATCCTACGCCACCAATAATGCTGCCGCAAGTCCTAATACATCTTCGCGGCGCTCGGTTGAATAGAATACCAAGAACTATGGGCCTCCTGTAAGATCAACTCTCGAACACCATCGATATTGGGAACACATACTCGCCCCTACAACCTCAAAACACCATCCGCATCTAAAGTCACCTTCGTGGAACCTCCAAGCTGCACAGTGTCTCTCAGGACATATAAATGAGGATCATCAAACTGCCGATCATGGATACGCTTCAATAATGAAGAACGAGTGACAGTGCAAGCTAAAACTCGGCTAGGCTCAGAAATGTCCAACCTCACAAATCGATTGGCCAGGGCCTAAATATCCAAAGCAAGTGGTCTCTGGCTGACCGGAATATAAGCAAGACTACCCATGCTCGCTGACTTCCTATTCAATGCATCCGCCACCACATCAGCTCTCCCTGGGTGGTACAAAATAGTAACATCATAATCCTTCAATATCTCCAACCATTTCCGCTGCCTCAAGTTCAACTCCTTCTGCTTGAACAAGTACTGAAAGCCCTTGTGATCCGTGTACATCTCACACATCGCCCCATATAGATAATGCCTCTAAATCTTCAAAGCATGAACAATGGCTGCCAACTCTAAATCATGGGACGGATAGTCCTTCTCGTGGATCTTCAACTGCCTTGAAGCATAGGCAATGACTTTGCCGTCCTGCATCAAAACTACTCTAAGCCCATACGGGGAGCATCACAATAAATGACATAAGGTCCTGAACCTGAATACCCTCTGTTGACACAATATTACCCAGAAATGAAACTGAACACAACCAGAACTCACTCTTGGAGAACTTTGCATATAACTGACTACCCCTCAGAGTCTAAAAAACCACTCTGAGGTGCTGCTTGTGCTCCTCCTAACTGCGGGAGTACACAAGAATATCATCAATAAAGACTACCACGAACAAGTCTAAATAAGGCCTGAACACTCGGTTCATCAACTCCATAAATGCTGCTGGGGCATTGGTCAACCCAAATGATATGACCAAAAACTCATAATGCCCATACCGAGTGCGAAATGCTATCTTAGGGACATCAGACGCCCTAATCCTCAGCTGATGGCAGCCCGATCTCAAATCTATCTTTGAAAACACCTTCGCACCCTCCAACTGGTCGAACAAATTATCAATCCTCGGCAGTGGATACTTGTTCTTTATCGTCACCTTGTTCAACTGCCGGGAATCAATGCACATCCTCATCGATCCATCCTTTTTCTTCACAAATAGAACTGGCGCACCCCAAGGAGACACACTAGGCCTGATGAATCCCTTCTCAAGCAAATCTTGCAACTGATCCTTTAACTCTCCCAGCTCTGGCGGGGCCATACGATACGGTGAGATAGAAATGGGCTGCGTGCCTGAAGCCAGATCAATACAAAAATCAATATCCCTGTCGGGCGGCATACCCGTCAGGTCTGAAGGGAAAACCTCTGGGAACTCCCGAACAATAGGAACTGAGTCAATAGAAGGAACCTCTGTGCTGGAATCACGAACATATGCCAAATAAGCTAAACACCCCTTCTCGACCATGCGTCGAGCCTTAACATATGAAATGACACTACGAGTGGTATGTCCTGGGGTCCCTCTCCACTCCAATCGGGGCAAGTCCGGTAAAGCCAAGGTCACGGTCTTGGCATGACAAATCCAAGATCGTATGATACGGGGACAACCAATCCATCCCCAATATAACATCAAAATCCACCATGCCTAGAAGCAATAAATCAACACGGGACTCAAGGCCCTTCAACACAACCACACAGGAATGATGCACCCGGTCGACTACTATGGAGTCGCCCACCGATATATATACATAAACAGGAATACCCAAAGCATCACTGGGCATAATCAGGTAGGGTGCAAAATAGGACGACACATACGAATACGTAGACCAAGGGTATATTAGCGCTGAAGTATCTCTAATACAAATCAGAGTTGTACCTGTAATGTCTGCACCTGAAGATTCAGCCTCTGTCCTAGTTGCTGGCTGGCCCCCACCTCTGGCGACCTGAACTCCACCTCTAAGACCTCTACTCCACCTCTAACACCTCTGACACAACCCCTAGTTGGCTGGGCAGGCTATGGAACTCCCGATGCCTAAATCATAACACGAGAACTCTGATGCTGGAAGCTGCCATAAACTCGAGGGCAATATCTGACAATGTGCCTCGGATCACCGCAAGCATGGCAAGACCTCGTCTGTTGTGGCTGAGTACCCCTCAACCTCGGGCAAACCCTCCTGTTGTGACCATACTCACCACACTCATAACACCTACAAGAACGTTGCAGCTGATGGACCTGAGACTGACCCTGGCGACCTGCATAACCACCTGAAGAACCACGAGTGACATGGGGAGCTGACTGAAAGGGCCTGGGAGGATGGTCTCTACCATAAGCACCTCTACTTACAAACGAGGTACCACTGAATTTGCCTGCATGACGGGGCCTCTTATCCGACCTATGACCGCCTCGCTGTGGCAGGACTACCTCAACTCTACGGCCCACATTGGCCGCCTCCTGAAAAGTGACCTCAGTCCCGGCCTGAACCTCTGTACCCCGACTGATTTGCCACCGCTGGCTGAACTCTTGGAAGCAGACTTGCTCGAATGACACTCTCTATGAAGCCTACCAATCGGACTAGAGCATTCTGGAGATCTGGGGTGAACATGACCCCTCCTGGGACCTGAGCTGGGCCCACTGGAGCTGCTGGGATGGGAACCTCCTCCTCAAAACCGACCTGAGGCTCTGCCACTGGGGCCGCTGCTGGGGTCTCGGACTGTGGTATGGTAGATGAAGAAGCACGTGTTCTCACCATCTGCCGAAAGAAAAGAGCAGGAAAGACAATCAGTGTTGAGAGACAGAATCGCATGACAAGAAAGAACAAAAGTGAAACTTTTCCTAACTCCGTAGCCTCTAGGGGATAATTACAGACGTCTCCGTACCAATCCCTCAGACTCTACCAAGTTTGTCCGTGAGTAGCGAGACCTATGCAAACTAGAGCTCTAATACCAACTTGTCACGACCCGGATTTTTCGCACCATCGGGCATGGTGATGGTGCCTACTAAGGAGCTAGGTCAGCCAAAAATTAAACACTCTCTATCCAACCCCAACAATATAATATTCTATCAACAATTAAATAGGTGCGGAAGACTTTAAGTTTAACAAAATGATATGAAAAGGCGGAAGTTTGAAACACATCACTACCCAAAACCTGGTGTCACTAGCTCACGGACTACTATAGAATACTACAAACAAGTCTGAAAGAATGAAAAATACATATGTCTATTTCGGTACAAAGAAAACAAAATGAAATAAAGGAAAGGGACTTCGACCCGCGAACGCCAGCTAGGCTACCTCGAGAGTCCCTGAAGGAAAGCTCGCTCCCAAAATGCTAGCGCGACTCAACCGCTGTCCTAACACCTGGATCTGTGCAAAAAGATGCACAGAGTGTAGTATCAGCACAACCGACCCCATGTGCTGGTAAGTGCCTGGCCTAACCCCGGTGAAGTAGTGACGAGGCTAGACAGGACTACCAAATCGACCTGTACAGTTCTCTCTCTCTATATATATATGCAATAAAAGGAAAGAATACCAATACTAGACAGTTAAAAATGGAGGGGAGCATGCTATGTGACTGTAGCACTTTAGAATACAAGGTAAATAACTAAGGAACAAAACGGTACAACTACAAAATCAACGAGAGCAATAAATCCAAAACATGGCACGGAATGTCCCTTAATATTATCAAAACATGGCACGGAATGTCCCTTCGTGCATAATATAATCAAAACAATCGTGCACGGAATGTCCCTTCATATGTAATATTATCAAAACATGGCACGGAATGTCCCTTCGTGCATAATATGATCAAAACATTGCACGGAATGTCCCTTCGTGCATAATATAATCAAAACATGGCACAGAATGTCCCTTCGTGCATAATATAATCAAAACATGGCACGACATGTCCCTTCGTGCATAATCTATTCAAAACATGGCACGACATGTCCCTTCGTGCATAATCTATTCAAAACATGGCACGACATGTCCCTTCGTGCATAATCTATTCAAAACATGGCACGACATGTCCCTTCGTGCATAATCTATTCAAAACATGGCACGACATGTCCCTTCGTGCATAATCTATTCAAAACATGGCACGACATGTCCCTTCGTGCATAATCTATTCAAAACATGGCACGACATGTCCCTTCGTGCATAATCTATTCAAAACATGGCACGACATGTCCCTTCGTGCATAATCTATTCAAAACATGGCACGACATGTCCCTTCGTGCATAATCTATTCAAAACATGGCACGACATGTCCCTTCGTGCATAATCTATTCAAAACATGGCACGACATGTCCCTTCGTGCATAATATAATCAAAACATGGCACGGAATGTCCCTTCGTTCATAATATGATCAAAACATAGCACGGAATGTCCCTTCATTCATAATATGATCAAAACATGGCACGAAATGTCCCTTCGTGCATAATATGATCAAAACATGGAACGGAATGTCCCTTCGTGCATAATATGATCAAAACATGGCACGGAATGTCCCTTCGTGCATAATATGATCAAAACATGGCACGGAATGTCCCTTCGTTCATAATATAATCAAAACATGGCACGGAATGTCCCTTCATGCATAATATAATTAAAACATTCATGCACGGCATCACCCATCATGCTTTATCACTCAACCTCACCCAAAAAACAATCACAAACAATGGGGGCGAGGGGATAGAAAAAAGTAATAGATATCCCGGCAAGGGAAAACACAAGTAAACATTCAAATCCCGGCAAGGGAACAATAACAACAACCTTCAAATCCCGGCGAGGGAGATAATCAATATACGTAAACAGCCCAGCAAGGGAATGATCACATCTCTTTCTCCTTCTTTCATTTCTTACTCAATAGTTGCTTTATCATTCGAGCCAATGCTCCATAGAGTTTACAAAATCATAAATTCCTTCTCATACTTTTCACATTATATAGAGTTCACCAATTTAACAAGGAAGAGTCACAACAAAACCAGAATAAGCACAATAAGCCCACAGTCATGCTAGACACCGGTGTATAGATACTCGTCACCATGCCTATATACCGTACTCAATATTTAGCAATTAGCAAATAATATTCTAATCCTATTCCCTCAAGCCAAAGTTAGATCAAACAGTTACCTCGAACCGGTACAAAAATCACTATGAAACGATGCCCTTGCCACGAGTATCCGACTCTGAGTGGCCCAAATCTATTCAAACCAATTATATATTGTAAATAACATCGCAAGTAACCAATTCCACTATTAAGATTAAAGCTAAGGCGCAAAAATAGGTAAAATGACCAAAACGCCCCTCAGGCCAATATCTCAAAATCGAATAATTTTTACATTTTTAGAAACCTCGTACTCTCACGAGTCCAACCATATAAAAATCTCCCAAATCGAAGGTCAAATGCCCCCTCAAAACCCAAGAGTTTAATCAATGAACTTTCACCCAAATTCTTCCATTTTTGATTCTAAATTCGAATTTAAAAGATGGATTTAACCACTAAATGATGGATTATAGCTAGAAAGGATCATAGAAACGTTACCCAGTGATTTCCTCTTCAATTCCCACTCCAAATCGCCTTCTCCCGAGCTCCCAAATAATGTTTCAACTTTTGGAATTAAGCCTGGGATAACACTTATCATAATAGTGATTTCCTCTTTTGCGGTCCAGGGACCACTTCTAAGATCCCGCTTGTGCATAAAATCAACCGCATTTGCGGTTTAACTAAAGTCCCCAGGGATCGCTTGTGCTATCCAGGACCACTTATGCGGTCACCGCTTTTGCGGGCTTCCTTCCGCTTCTGTAGTCCAAGCCCATCTCTTCACTGATCGCTTGTGCGACCATAATGCCTCATCTGCGGAACCGCTTATGCGGCTCCTTTTCCACAGATGCAGAAACAACAGAAGCAGCTGAACAAAACAATGCAACAACCTGCGAAATCTCCGTTTAACCACCCGAATTCATCCCGAAGCCCCCGGGACCTCAACCAAAAGCACAGACATGACCTTTTACCTTATTCAAACTTATACCAATCCTTAAAACACCTAAAACAATGCCAAAACCTTGATTAGATCAAAGATTCAAGCCTAAGAACTTCAAGTTCGTCCAAAACACGCTTTCGATTCAAAACCTAATCAACCCTTGTCCGATTGACCTGAAACTTTGCACGCACGTCCCAAATGACATGACAGTGCTTTAGCAACTTCCAAAATCCCATTCTAACCCTCCGATGAAAAATTCACTATCGGACCGGAAACTCCAAAAATTCAAACTTCGGCATTTCAAGCCTAAATGAGCTAGGGACCTCCAAATAACATTCCGAACATGATCCCAGCCCCGAAATCTCCTAATGGAGCTAACGGAACCATCAGATTCCCATTCCGAGGTCGTCTTCACATTGTTCCAAACACGGACCATTTGTTAACTCTTAAGCTCTCATTTAGGGACTAAGTGTCCCAAAACACTCCGAATCCTAACACCGAACGTCCCGGCAAACCAAAATAGTAGAAAAGAACTTAGGGGAAGCAGTTAGTGGGGAAACGAGGCATAAATTCTAAAGACAACCGACCGGGTCGTCACACGTTCTAATTTAGTGTTTGTCGATTTTGCTATTAGAATTTGCTAGCGTTCAAATATATTAAATCCGTTAATCATGAAGTCAAATCTCTGATTTGTTGAAATGTTTGAGTTTCTACAAGTTTTTGTCAAAAATTTTTGATTATTGTCAATATGTGTCTAATTTCCTTCATGATTTTGTTTGTTTAATCTAAATATGGATCTACTGCTGTAACGTAACATGACTAAAGTTAAAATCAACTCTGCTTCTAGAATAATGAATTAAGTTCATGCTTAGCTTGTTGTAACTATCAGTTCAATGGTTTCCCATCGTATTATGGAACCTTCAGGCTAAATGGCCAGAAATCAGTTTGAATCTCAATTTGCATCTGGTTGTTTTTCTGTAATATTGGATTTTGTGCATATTTTGTTAGTTTTTGTTTAATATTATGGTGTCAACTAGCTTTGTTTAGGGAATGTATAGAGCTGGGACCTTTTGACCTCAATATAAATAGTTATGTTCTTCCGCTTTCAAGCCCAAATGCTGGAACTCCTGATTCATTATGGGAGTTATGACTCTAAAAATTGAATTATAGACTTTGGGCCTTTCAAGTTAAGTAGCGGGTTCAAATTAAGAGGTTCCCCTTTTGTTTGAATTTGGACTTGAACTTGAGGCCCGAATTTTATAAATGTGAACTAATTAAGCCCTTTGTAGAGACAAAAATAAATAGAAAATCGTAGTTTACTTTAGTTTGGCCTTTAAATAATAAAATTAGACGAGCCTCGCCAAATAAAAATGCATAAATTGTGGGGCCCTCACTAAATGCTTAACTAAAATACTTAGAATTTGGGGCGTGCCGTTTAGCGAATTTCAAAGTCCTCCGCAAAGATAATAACACGTTAGTCTCTTTAGGCGCGCTTTAAATAATTTTACCTTCATAAATACGGGTGTGCATTTCTTGCAACCCAAATCCAAATCCCAAAACGTCAAATAATAATGTGTCGAGGAACCGGGTGCATTTCATGTGATGTGATCCGAAAACACATTTTTAAACGACGTTCACTTTATTAAAAATTAACTAAAAGCAATAAATAATTCTAAAATTGCACTGTAGGTTTTAACATGTATAAAAATCATATTTTAGCCAAATATAGCAGTTGAGCGACCGTGCTAGAACCACGAAACTCGGGAGTGCCTAACTCCTTCTCCCAGGTTAACAGAATTTCTTACGCGGATTTCTGGTTCGCGACTGTAATACAGAGTCAAACTCTTTCTTCGATTTGAGATTCAAACCTGTGACTTGGAATACCATAAATCTCCCAAGTGGCGAATCTAAAGTTCTCAATAAACGAATCCCGTTTCGATTGTCCTTTAATTGGAAAAACTTCTTTTATTATACCTTTTTCCCAGGGTGTTGTAGAGAAAAATGAGGTGTGACATGGATCCTCTCTTTCTTCATATGAAACACTATTATTCCCAAGAAGCAGAACATAAAGACAAAGACCCTTCAGTGGATGTGCCCCAATGATGTGAGGGAGAATTCATCAGGATAAGTACGGTAGGAGTTGCTATGACCATACCTCTTGTACAGATAGTCAAAAGAAATGTAAGAATCCTTCAAACAGGTCAAATATGGGTTCTTCTTTAGTCCAATCATCTTGAGAAAACCCCTACCCTTGCGATTTTCCAGCATAAGCAAACCCGAAGTCTCCCATGGGATACCAGCTAGTCCTCCTATTTCCTCTAGCAAAGGTATCATCTCAACATCCCCAAAGCGGAACACAGACCTGTCGCCATCCCACAATAGTGTAGTAGCCTCTATGATTTTGTTGTCGGGTTGGATTGCCAGAAGGGAAGGTAAATTTCCCAAGTATTTGCGGATAAGAGTTCGATCACTTGAATGAAGATCTTCCCACCATCTTAGAAACCTTGGGTGGATGTTTGTGACCATGCTGAATCTGGGGACTTCGTGCCTCATTTCTGCAAGACAAGAGTGTTAGGCCCTTACCGCCGCCAGGCTCGACTATTAAATATCAACAATTAGTATTAAAAGCATTTAGTTCTCCAAATAAATGCACAGAATATGGTAGCGTCCGTTTGGGTTTCAAGGAAACCCGGTGGACTTTGGACAAGGCTATCTTAAAGAGTCACTATGCGGACAACATAACTAACTCGGCTAGGTTTGACCATGATACATGCACAGTTAAACAGAGTAAGGTTTGTATGGGGTATTATACCAGTACCCTTGAGCGGAAAACTCAAGAGGGAAAGGCACGGAACTGTCGACTACAACATTGATCGACTGGTTTTACTGCAAATACGTCATTGCCAAATTTAGGGGGTTATAATATCGGAAGGGCGCAACCACTCATTATAAGTGTTGCTATGGTATTTTATTTGGCATGAGTGAAATATGATGTTGAATATTCAGTTACAAGAATTAAACAAGTTGTCATGTATTTGCACGTTCATAAAGTAATGATTACAATAATTGCTCATAATTACGACAGTATTAAATGAAAGCGGTAAAAGAAAGAAAAGAAACAAAGAGCCAAGTCAGTTTCGTAGTAGAAGAAAGAATAAATACATAAAAACAAGTAAAGACATGTAAAGAAGCATAGAGTCACAAATAGCATAAAATGGTAAAAGCCTTAAAGAAATCCCCAGCAGAGTCACCATGCTGTCGATGCCCCCTTTTTCTCACGAAATCGGGTTTATGACATTTGGGAGGACAACTCGTTCCCTCTTGAGAATTGGGTTTGGATTTTGAAGAGTCGCCACTTAATGATTAAAGTGCATTAGGACACTAAGAAAGGTTTGAGTTGAAGAATAAGAGTTTGGGTAAGGGCTAGAAATTATCCCAAGGGGAAGGTGTTAGGCACCCCTCAGGATCTACAAGTGTGGTTCCCAGCCATGCTATAATTGTGACTTTAAATAAAAAACAACAAGTAAATAAGCAAGCATTATAAATACTAAGTAACTTTCACATAATGGTTACAAATAAAAGAGGTACATGAGGTTTAAAGAGTGCTGAAATTTAGAAGAAGGTAGTTTTACAATTAAGAAAGGATACACAAGTAAAGGGGAAGAGAGTCAGATAATAGATGCAAGTAATTAAAAAAAAGAGGAGTAAAAGAGACGGAAGTTGTGAGGGAACAAAACAGAAAATTAGACGGTTAAAAGAGAGATTTGCATAATAGGTGCGAGTAATTGAAGTAAAAGAAGTTGAAGAAATCGAAAACTAAACAGCTTTAAAAATCTGGAAAAAAGGGGAAGTGAACAAGTAAAGAGGAATGGGGGTCCTAGGTCTATAAATAACATGAATCACCAACACCCGGTAACCATTTATACACGTGGTGTTATCGCGTGCGCACCATATCCATGTCTACCCTCACCCACCCCGTTAAGGTATTAAATGCGGAATAGTGTCGTTACTTATTGCATGCTAGTACTCGCCCCAATCCTATCAGTCCCGGAGACATTTGAGACTACTAATCCTAAAGGGAAGGGAGATTCGGCTTTTCGGTGTTTTAAAAGAACAAAATTCTAATGCGACAAACAAAACAGATAAAGCAGTTAAGGGGAAACACATAGCAGTTTAAAGGCTCAAACAGGTCTCCTCACTTAAAGCAACAAATTGTTTAGCATGACTTGCATAACTGGTTATGGTCTGAATTAAACTTAAATGTTAAGGCGGGCTGATTTATCACATATTTCTCAGATGAGAAGCCCGAATTAGGCCTTCCCTAGTTGTAGTTTATCAAATACTGACATAGTTAACTAATTACCTAATGGCTTGCCTAGGTGAGACCTATAGGCATGATATCTAACAATGCTTATGCTGATTTTAATGAAGGATTACTGGTTGTAGGAACAAACAAATTCTACAGATATTAAACAACATTACTACTGATTTTAGACTTGTAGACGAATCAAATTCAAACGGTTACTCCTATAGGCATGATTTCTAAGCGTTATTGATTTTTAAACGGTTATGTAAGTGCAGGAGTACTATAAGCATGGTGTCTAGGATGCAATTGATTATTTTTAACCTATAGACTGTTTGCCTAATGACATGTGTATATGCAGAAGTGCAGAAAACCTATAATCATGATTTCTATATGCAGAAATGCAGAAACTTATAGACATGATTTCTATATGTAGAAGTACAGAAACTTTTAGACATGATTTCTAATGAAATGCATAACTTATAAGTAGGATTTAAAATGAAGTAATGAAACAACTTATAGGCAGGATTTCTACATGAAATGCACAGGCGAAAAACAGGCTGTGACTGCAATGGTAAATACCTAAAATCATGGTTTCTACTCGTATGCATACATGAATGACCCTCCCCTTTTTACTCGAAGCCCATAAGTTATTACAGAATATTACAGACCGGAATCAATTAAGAAAAAATAAAATAAAATAACATCAGAAATCAAAGATTCCAACCAAGGAGAGCCTAATTCAGACCCCAGGTCTGAAATATGAAATAAACCAACATCCAAAGATCAGATTTCCAAAGCCTTTCTCTTATTTGGGATGTGTCAAAGTTCCCAAGAGCCTCAAGTTGACTCCAGGCAATGCTTACACTGCAAATACATTGCAGAATTAGATTATAGTGCAGTGTGGAAGGGACAACCCTTAAATGTCCAAGTTCAGGGGGAAATCAAGGTCCCAATGCAAGGCTCATAGGAGGGGGAGGGGCAGAACTTAGAGTCTAAGAGTAAGTGTAGGTGCGTAGAGGGGGAGTTAGGGAAGGCCATGGCAGGCTAGTGGTCATGCCCAACAATTAGGAGTGATGACTCACCCCTGACCAGCCTGTTCGCTAAATTTTGGAGTTGGGATCCATTGAGGATCAGGTTCAGACCTAAGCATCAATTTGGATGCTGTCAGTCCATGAATCTTAACTCAAACACATAGAATGGAGTGGGGATATGTGGAATTCATAACAAATAGCAGATGCAAAGAGAGAGTAACATATTCAATAAAAAAACATGAACAACAAAGTAAACAAGGGTGTAGCAACTGTAAAGTAAACACATAGGGATGATGCTGGAATCAGAATTAGGACATATCAGTTTCAGGGAAACAAATAAGTAAAAGCAAAAGTCTTGAAAACCCAAGTTGCAAGCAAGCATTTCCAAAAGATCTCAGAAGAGAGCAGAATGTTGAAACAGTATTCAAATTGCAAGTGAGTAATGTGTGCTCGAGTATGGAACTCAAAGAAGTATTGAATTGTAAGTGTGTAAGTAATGTAAGTTGAAGGTGTTGAACTGAAGGTTCAAGGTTTTTTAAGTACAGAAGGGTCGTGCCCCTTTTATAGTGCAGAAAACAAGTAAGAAAAGGTAAGGGAATAGTTTGCAATCAATCACACAGAATCTCCCTTCAGTTAAGGGATTCTGATTTCAAACGGGTAGAAGGAAATTAAGGAAAGAAATTTGATTAAAATCTTTTCCATGGTAACACAAGAAGGGTAAATACACAGGAGTTATTTAAGGTAAAGTTCAGTGGTACACGGTTTGTGAAAAATAAGGAAAGGGAATCAATCAAACAGCTAGTGAAATCAAAATCACAGGCTTTGCTCGAATGAACCAAGTCAGGAAAAGGTAAAGAAGGTTCAATTAAAGAAAAATCAGTGATAATTAGTCAGGCCTTATTAAAAGGATTTTGAAATCAATCAATTAGTTGGCAAAAACCCTTTTTGCAAGAAGAAATTCTCATATATAAAGTGCACAAATATCAAACAAGAAGGAGTTGTCATGCTAATTAGAAAAGACAGGCATAGAAAGGTTCAGAATCATAAGCAAAAAGTTTCAAATTCAGTTCATAGTACTTAGAATGAGTCTGATAGTCCGGGTTCCAAAGTAGAACCCTAATCAAACTTGCCAAAGAAACCCCCAAATCCTAGGGTTTCAAATCGAATCAGACATAGAGATTAGAAGGAAAGCCATTGAAACAGAGTCAAATGTCACTTTTAGAGCCTCATGAGAAACTAAACAGATATGATAGCAGGTTTGAAACAACAAGGAAAGAAAAACTAATTTAAAGCATGAAGAACATGTTTTAAGAAAAGCTCGGAACTTAAGCACGTTCAGAACAGAAGGAGTGATACAAACTTAAGAAGCAGTAGATGAAACATGCTTAGCAAAATTCGGACAAAGTCTAGTAAAGCAAATAAAATTAAAGAACTCAGTAGGAAACACATACAATAGAAATCATGTAGGAAAACATAGCAGAGATAATCATGCGAGCGTGGTCTAAAAGCACATTAAAATACAGATGTATAGAAGAATCATGTATAATAGGAAGGAAAACAGAAGAACAAACACATGTGTGGTAGAAAAGAAAAAATACGAGCATAACACAGACAAACACATATAAAGAAAAGAACAGAAAGAAACAGAAAGATATTTTGAAAATCTTTCATAAACCCTAAATTGAAAACAAACGATTTTGAAAAGAAAATATGGGCAAAACACTTTAAAAGTTGAGTAAATCACAGATACAACATAGATCAAAGAAAATAACAAAGAAAAACCTCGAATAGCTTAGGGTTTCGCAAAATCCTAGAAATGAGAAATGCTTGGAAGAAAGTCTGATCCCGAGTCAGATGAGTGAGAATCAGGCTCTTGAGGCTTGAATATGCCGGAGCAAAGGCCGGAGAAGCCATAAAAACCAAAGACCTGAGAAGTTCTGAAAGAGAACCATCGAGATCAGACCTTAGTGCTTGGAACAACCAAGGTCTAATGGTGAGAGGGGTGAGTATAGACCATCCATGGCTTGAGAAGCCATGGATTCCAGTAAAAGTACGGTGGAAGAGGGTCGGAGACAGGCTAGGGTTGCGAAGAACCTTCGAGAGAGTTTGAGAGACGAAGGGTTTCAAAGGCGGGTAACAAAGTGAAACAAGGGATTAGGGTAGGTCGTTTTGGTTTAAAAAAGGTAAGGGGGGTTTATGGCCGCTGATCAACATGATCAACGACTTGCATCAAAAATAGCAACCGGGCGGATTTTTAATTAGGTCGGGGGCCGGGTTAAAAAATGAAACTGGGTTGGTCTAATTAGGGTAGAATTGGGTCAATTTAAGGGCTATTGAAATGTAAAATAGGCTGTTATTGAAATAAAATGAGGCTAAATGTTAAATAGCCAGTTTTCCCTTTTATTTTATAAAAAATAGTAGAAATGATTTTAAAAGCAAATTAAAAGTACTGAACCAATTAATAATATATGAATATTAATTAAAAATATTGGAACCAATTTTACAATTATAAAATGCTATTTAATCTTAAAGTAGGCTAAAATTGTAATTATATGCAATTTAGCTTTATAATACTAGATAAATTTATAAAAATATACAAAAATTACCTTAACTATATTTTAGTATAAATATGGAAATAAAATGAATTATTCACCAAAATTGACAGTTTTAGGAATAATTACTGATTTTTGTACTGTTAAAATGGATAATAAATTAATTTTAAATTTTTTAAAAAATTAAAATAAATACCAAAACACTGGGCATGCTTATATATGGATATACATATGGTGTTTTGAAAGTATTTTGCATATAAAAATACATAGAGAAAAATTAGGTATCAACACTAGGTTTAAAACCCTGGGTGTGTTGTTCTAGACCTGGCTTATCCGAGCGGACAACTCAGCGTACCAGGAATACAGAAGCTTCACCGGCTTTGCAAATTGTCCGAACCTCGTTCTAAAATTGGGATAAGACTTTAACTGAAAAGAAGTTACATAAAGTGCACCCTTCCTAGATGATTTAGATGACCTAGAGAGAAGAGAGTTTCGCAGCAATTTATATACAATCCAAACAATATCAAAGCGGTAAAAGTGGCATTTAGCACATTAGGCTCAACATGTAAAAATCAGATAAAACAAGCCAACTAAAACAGTTATTCTGCGCTCGAATTCTTAAACCCTGAACCGAAGTTCTGGTTTTGTATCCCTAGCAGAGTCGCCAGAGATATCACACCTCCTTTTTACACACCCCGAGAGGTATAAGGGAGTTTTTTTATTTTAAGTGACATTATTCAAAATAAAATTATTTATTTATTTTTTCAGAGTTGCTTGGAATATTTTAATTGGTGTCCCAAGTCACCCGTTTATTTTTTTTAAATCCCAAATCGAGGAAATTCGAATTTCCTTTTTCAAGTCTGCGAACCAAAAATTCTGAATAAGGAATTCTGTTAACTCGGAAGAAGGTGTTAAGCATACCCGGGTTTCGTGGTTCTAGCACGGTCGCTTAAACTATTGTAATTGGCCTATTATCTAATTGTAATACATGTTTTAGCCTATGATACATTTTAACTTATTAAAATCGCTTTTAATTATTTTTAGGAAGATTCAACGTTATTTAAAACACGCCTTGAACCACGTCACATGAAATGCACCCACGATCCACAACACATTTTTTAACGTTGTTGAGAATTGGAGTTGGGTCACATGAAATGCTCACCCGAGTTTAAGAAAATTAATTTAAATAGCGCGCCTAAAGCAACTACGCACTTTCAAGTTTGCGAGGGCTATGAAAAATTTAACTAATGGCACACCTCGATTCTAATTGTTAAAATTAATTAAGTGAGGGCCATGGGTTTTGATATTTTATTTGGCATGACACGCCTCGAATTATTCTAACAAAAGGGGTTTCAAAATTTAATTTTGAGGGCCATAAATTGTACGTTTGGTTAATACGGCACACCTCAAACTAATTTTAAGAGTCTGACTAATTAATGAAGGCTCAAGGAAGTTATAATTATTTTAGGCTACTGTTCAAACTTAATTAATTAATCAGAAAGACTAGTACTAAATGAAATTCGCTATATTTTTATTCCAAGACCTAGGCCTGGCCTGAGGCCCAATAGCTAATTGCCAGTTACATGACAAACACGAGAACACCATTGGGCTCACCATGAAGCCCAAATTGAGAATCTAATTGCAGAAAGGGGAATTTGGCACAACTGGGCCAATGCTGATAGCCCAGTTTAGTGCTTCAACACTAACATTTGGGGCAACACTACATTTTTTCATGAAAATCTTTGAATCTAAACAAATACTGACAACCTCAGACACATGTAAAGCACATTTGATTGCCAACATACATTCTATAGTAAAAATATAATTCCTAGTGTGATAACAAGCCTTTACACAAATTGTTCATCATTTAACATCAAAAAATCAAGGATCACAACTCATGCTAAATTCTGATTCAGACCATCACATTTAAACAAGACCACATGACTCGAAACTTTCCAAAAAAATCAAATGTAAAAAGTTAATCTAAATATGAGAATTCTCAAGTCAAAAATCAAGCTCAAACTCCATTTGAAAGTCCTTTTAAAATTCAAGGTGCTCATACATGAGCAAAAGCAAAACTAAGTGACAAATTTTGAAATCATTGGACTATGTTTTAGGCTATACATAAGCAACTCTAAAATATGATTAATGGGAATCAAACCTAAATCAAATTTGCTAAACCAACAATATGAATGGTCTAAACTGGTAAGTATTTAACCCATAGCTATGAAAAATATTTTCAAACCAGCTAGCCTCAACAATTAAACTAAAGAGTCACAGTCCTCAAAATATTCAAGTCATTTTTACAAAACAATCAGCCAAATTAGAGTATTTACCTAAAACTTTCAAAACTAAACTTGCAACAGATTTGATCAAATGTACACACAACATGAACTAAACTAAACTAAACTGCAAAATCAACTAACTTCAGGAATGCAAAAAAGATCATTTAACCAACTGATGTGTCACAAAGTTTCAGCTGAATCAAACAAGCTTCATGTTCTTCTATTTCACACATCAGAGAAGTGTAGTGAATACCTGGTTACAACAGCAAAATTAACAAGAAAAGGAGCTTGAAATTAGCATTAAGATAACAGCAGTATTCCAGCAGCAACAAAATAGCAGAATCAGCTCAGTAAAAATAGCAAACTCAGTCTCTTTAAACCATTTTTTAAAACTAGAATGCCCAAATATTCTTGAAAATATTTCAAACTCTGAAGAATGACAGCAGAACTAGACCAATTTCCACTAAAAAATGCCAAGGATTTTATGTATATTTCAACTCAGCCGTTTCTACTTTTCAGGATTTTTTTTTAATCTCTATATTCTGACTTGAGAATGAAGAAACCATGCCTTTATAGGGAGCTTTATGGCAGCAGAAATGGGTCAAGTTATTTGCCCTTTAATCCTTTTTTAATTTTTATTTTTGCTCTTACGTCCTTAGTTTTAAAATCCGTTTTGAAAACAGCCCCAAACCCACCTTCCTAGAAGTTTTTCTAGTTAGTTATTAAAGATTCCTTTACCCAAATTCCCTAAACTAACCCTTAAACCCCCTGTTTTTACCCCAACAGACTACATGGGTCAAGTTGACCCAATAACCCAACCAAAACCCTTGGGATTGATGCTGAAGGGCCTGTCTGTACGTAGGGCAGCTCCTAAGCCAAAAGAGTCCAAAATCAAGACACATTTCAAAGCAGAAGAAGGGAAGAATGAAACAACACTGATTTTGGACGAAATCAGTGAAAAATCAATTCATTTGGACTATAATGAAAATAACTAAAAAAAGAAGAAACAGACTTATCTAATATTGAAATAAATAAGAGAAAAACCTGACAAAACTAAAACCATGAACTCAACGATTTAATCCTAGCATGCAAATAAAAATAATAATAATTCTTTTTTTTCAGCAAAAAATAACGAAGAGAAGGAAAGAAAAAAGAAAAATCAGAGAAACGAAGATGAAAGATGAAGAACTAGAATACCTAAGCAGAAGTGGGCGAACAACATGCCGGATTGTGGCTTCAAAGACCTTCGATTTAGCCGAAATTGAAATTAATCATTCACTAATAAAGTCAGCTTCAACCATAATCATTCACTAAAGCTTGCCGATTTGGGAGTTTTGGGATTTTAGGGTTTGGAACATTGACTCAAAATTAGATGAGTTCCGTGATGATTCGAAGGAAAGAGGTACTGGATTTGGTATGAGGGAACCATGGGGGTTTTGGGGTGTGGATTTGAGGCTGATCAGAGACGGCGCCACCACCGAAGAACGTTAGGGCTGCGCTAGGGTTAGGGATAGTCTCTGAAGAGGAGAATAATAAAGTGAGGGAGATGAAATGGAGGGGGGGGGGAGTAAGGATTCAAACAGTTAAATATATTTGGGGACTCAAATCCGGACCGTTCGATCAAGTGAGATCGACGATCCTGATTGGGGTAATTGAAATGGGGTCGTTTGGATAGGCTAGGAGTTTGGACCGGTTAAAAATACGGGTTTGGGCCAGTTCGAGCGGGTTATGGGGGGGGGGGGGGGGTTTGGGCCTGGGGAAGATTCAATTAAAGCAGCCCAAACAATCAGATCTTTTATTTCTTTCTTCTTTTTCTTTCAATTTCGAATTTCCTTTTTCTTTTTTCAAATTAAAATAAAACCTAAATTAATTCTTAAAACAAAATTAAACTTCCAAATTATATTAAAACTCAACATAATATTTAAAAAATTAAATAACTCCAAAATTAAAATAAAAGCTACAAAATTCACAATTAAAAAGTTAAAATGCAACATGAACTATTTTTTGTGATTCTTTCATATTTTATAAAACAACTAAATTACCAATTAATCTAAAAATATAAAATTAAATACTAAATGCGAATGCAATGTATTTTTATATTTTTCATGAATTAAATAAAATTAATCATGCACACAAAATGTATATAATTAGAAAAATTCTACAATAATTCCTAAAGCAGCACATAATTAAAAGAAAAAAATCCAATTCTTTGAAATTTTGTAGGAGTAATTTATGTGAGGTAAAAATTATGTGCTCACACTGATGAGAATGTAATCAACATAAATAGCCACTATAGAAATCCTATTGTTTGTCTTCTTGAAAAATAGGGAATAATCGTTTAAAGATGAAGAATATCCCTTAAAACTTAATGCACCAGCAAGCCGAGCATACCATTGCCGGGAAGATTGCTTCAAACCATAAAGTGACTTCCGAATAAACATACATGTTTGCGACTAGGGGAGGGTATACCTGCTGGAACCTTCATAGAGACCTCTTCTTGTAAGTTACCATGTAAAAACCATTGCTTACATCCATTTGAGAAATAGGCCAATTCTTCTTTACAGCAATGGCCATTAAGCATCGTATTGTAGTCATCTTGGCTACAGGAGAAAAAGTCTCTGTGTAGTCAGTTCCTTCCCTTTGAATATCCCCCTCACTACCAAGCGTGCTCTGAGTTATGCTTGAACTTGTAGACCCATTTACAGGGTAGGGCTTTCTTCCTTGTGGTAAAAGAACCACATCCCATGTATGATTAGTTTCCAAGGCTTCAACTTCTGATTGCATTGCTTGCATCCATCCTGGATGGGCAGAAGCTTGAGAAAAGCTGCTTGGCTCTGAAATCTCAGAAAGAGAGTGCATTATCTGTTTGTTATGAGCAGAGAGTGCACCAAAGCTAAATATATTAGGTTTGCAGTGTTGAATGAAACAGGAGGATGTGAGAATAGTGAAATATACATTAGAGCAAACAATATCCTGTAGGTGGGAGGGCCATTTAGTAACTCTAGTAGATTTCCTGATAACTGGTGTAGGAGTGGGTGTGATGGGAAAACCAGTAGTTGGGGGGAGAAAGAGAATAAGAAGAGTGAGGGGATGGAAAGGAAGAGGGTTGAAGTGAGTGAAGTCTGGTGGGATTAGGTGATAAAGGTAGAGTACGTTCAGAAGAGTGAAGAGATGGGAAGGAAGAGGGTGGGGAAAGATCACTGGTGGTTGTGTCTATAGGGGACGGGGTAGGGAATATCTTATCTGGGATAGAAATATGTTGTCACGACCCAAATCCACTAAGGATTGTGGTGGCGCCGGACATCGCTGTCAGGCAAGCCGATCAAACTACTTAATCAAATTCTCATTTAAATATTTCCGAAAACACTTCTTTTATACATTTAAAACAATACATAGTAAGTTCCTCCGAATAAATAATGAAACATTTAACAACCTTTAAAATTTATGAATAAACCCAAATACATCCTAGAACCCGGTGTCATAAGTACATGAGCAATTACTAAGGAATCAAATAAAGTACAATAATTGTTCGGAGTATAAGTGGACAAAAATGGAAATACCATACAATACTCTGAAGGAGACTCTACTGACTACGATCATCTCGATAAATGCAACTCACCTAAGTCTCCGTATTAACCATGTTGCTATGTCACTAAGCCTCTAGCCACATACGAACCTGTGCAACAAAAATGTACAGAAGTGTAATATGAGTACGAAAACAACGTGTATCCAATGAGTATCTCGTCTAATCTCAAAGAAGCAAAGATGAGATGGTCAACTTCGACACTTACTAGTGGTCCAATAATGATATATTATTAAGGTGAATAATCAAGGATCTATTAAGAATGATAATAATTTCAAGTAAGTCATGAACAGGTGAAAGTTCCTTTTTTATATTAAAGTCTCAAGGTTCATAATCCAATAGATTCTAATTATCTCAAGTCGGGAAGAGCAAATATTAATCTCAAATAATCTCAAGGCAAGCAATACAAGCATGCAGAAATCATACGGAGGACGTATGACCCGCTCCAATAGAAAATAAACTGTGCACTGCCGAGGGTCAAACGACCGAACGATAGATGCATCTATTACCCCGCTCGTGAACTATCCTACGATGCGGTCAACATTAAATAAACAAATACCCTGCTCACGAATCATACATGCGACGCAGGTACACATAGGGATACATGCTCAAATAGCAAATTAAGAATTTATTAGGGAAAATTTATCCAAATAAAAGAAAATCCTCTTTTAACAATTTAAGAAAATAAAGTTTAATCCTTTTAGCAATTCATTGTAACTTAAGCAATTCAAACTGTCAACAAGTTTATAATTAATCCAAGTATAGCATGCTTTTGGGTCCTAGACTACCCAAACAATAGCATAATAGTAGCTACGCATGGACTCTTGTCACCTCGTGCGTACGTAGCCCCCACAAATAGGATCACATAACCAACTAACTCACCTATGGAGACAATTCCCTCTTACAAGGTTAGAAAGGAGACTCACCTCGCTCCGAAGATCCATAACCGGCATTCCACGCTCCTCCGAAGACTTAAATCGACGCATAATGCTCCAAAACCAAGGATTATACAAATCCATTAATATATGCTCAATTACTCATTACAATCAAATTTATAGCAATTTCTAACCCCGATCGAAAAGTTGACAAAAATACCCTTGGGCCCAAGTGCCCAGATTCTGAAATTTCTCGAAGATAAGGTTTACCCATGAACTCACGAACTCAAATATACGATTTTCTCCTAATTCCATACCCAAAATCGTGGTCAAAATCCAAGAATACTAATTTTCTAGATTTTCTTCAAAATTCCAAAATTTCTCCTAATTTACATTATTTTCCATATTAAAATCTAGATATAATCCAAGTAATTAACTTGTAATAGGTGGGAATCACTTACCTTGACATTGATGATGAAAATGGATCTCCAAAATTGCTCCTAGGTCGGCTCCCATGGAAAAAATGAGATGAAATGAGCCAAACCCATTTCTTTACGCTTATAGACTACCCAGGCGAGTCTTCTTCGCGTTCGCGAGACACCCATCACGTTCGCGAAGAAGAAAATTCCCAAAAATCATTTTTCATACTCTTCTCAGACAATCTCTAGTATAATAGACATAACCTTTTGTAAATAACTCCAAATTACAAATGGTTTAATGTTTTGAAAACCAAGAAACCAATTTCTATAAGTTTCATGTTTTGGTCATCTCCCAATTCCTTATATATTTTTAGATATAAGCTTCCAAAGTCAGTCCTGTGTAATACAAATTTCTTCTTTATCTTTCCGGACAGCCTATAGTGTACCAGCCATAAATTTTGGTAAAAAACTCCAAATTCCAAATGGTTTATATTTTTGAAAACTAGACACAAAGGGCTAAAACTTTTAGTTTAGATCATCTCCCAATTCTTTATAGATTGTGTGATATGAGCCTCTGAAGTCAGACCTGTGCAGTAGAGATTTCCTTCTACGCGAATAGGAGATCCTCTTCGCGAACCCGAAGAACAGAGTCCCTCAGGCCAAATCCTTCTTCGCGAACGCGAGAGGATCCTTGTGAATGCGAAGAACAACACCAGATACCAGCATCTGCTATTTCAAAACAGCCCAAAATGATTTGAAACCACCCCGAAACACACCCGAGGCCCTGTCTAATCACACAAACCAGTCCCATAACATAACACGGACCTGCTCGAGGCCTCAAATCACATCAAACAACATCGAAATCATGAATTGCACCCCAATTCAAGATTAATGAACTTTAGAACTTCAAATATCTACATTGGATGTCGAAACCTATCAAATCACGTCCGATTGATCTCAAATTTTGCACACAAGTCACATTCGACATTACGGAACTGCTCCAACTTTCGGAATTGGATTATAACCCTGATATCAAAAAGCCCACTTCCGGTCAAACTCCTAAAAAACCTTCAAATTTCTATCTTTAGCCAAATGATTCCAAAATGACCACGGACCTCCGAATTCACTTCCAATCACGCTTCCAACTCCAGAATCACCATACACAGATATTCCCAGACTCGGAATCCCAAACGAACATCGATAACAATGAAATGCACTTCAAGCCAAACTTATGAAATTTCTTCCAAAATGCTAACTTCCAAAATAGGCACCAAAATGCTCCCGGGTCATCCAAAACCCGATCCAGGCATACACCCAAGTCCGAAATCATCATAAGAACCTGCTAGAACCTTTAGATCCTGATTCCAAGGTCATTTACTCTGAAATCTAATCTCAGTTAATTCTTTCAACTTTAAGGTTCTAAAATGAGAATTCTCTTTCCAAATCAACTCTGAACTTCCCGAAATTCAATTCCAATAATGCGCACAAGTCATAATGCCTGAAATAAAGCTGCTCATGGCCTCAGACTGCTGAACGATGCACTAGAGCTTAAAATGACCGGTCGGGTAGTTACATATCTGATTAAAGTGAGGAAGTTGAATCAAAAGGATAGATGTTTTCATGAAAATGAACTTCTCTAGAAACAAAAATTCTTTTAGTATCTAGGTCCAACACTTTATATCCCTTTTGACCTAAAGGATATCCCAGAAAGACACAACTCTTTGCCTTAGGCTCAAATTTGTTTCTACCACTAGGCAAGGTAGAAACATAACAAAGACATCCAAAAGACCTTAATGAATCATAGGATGGAGATTTATTGAACAGAATATAGTAGGGTGTTTTTTCTTGAAGAACCTTGGAAGGAAGCCTATTTATTTGGTGTGTTGCAGTTAGTAGACACTCTCCCTAATAGTTGATAGGTACCTTTGATTGAAAAAGTAAAGCCCTTGCTATTTCCAATAGGTGCCTATGTTTTCTCTCAACAATGCCATTCTGTTGAGGTTTTGACACACAAGAAATATGGTGTATTATCCCTTGAGAACTGAGAAAGGCTTCTTGTTGTGATCCATTGCCTAATTCAAATGCATTATTTGTTCTCAATTTCCGTAACTTGACAGCAAATTGTCTTTCAACCATTGTTAAAAAATTCTTTAAGACTATGAAAGCATTACTCTTAGTTCTTAACAAGAATGTCCAAGTCCCCTTGCTAAAATCATCCAAAATGGTTAAAAAATACTTAAAACCAATATAGGTAGGTTCCTTACAAGGACCCCATGTATCCACGTGAATTAATTCAAATGCTCTTTTGGATTTGATTTGACTCAAAGGAAAAGGAATCCTAGTTTGCCTAGCTTTAGGACAAATATCACATCAGCAATCAGAATGGGGAGGTAAGAAACAAAACTAAGATTCTTCATTGATGAGAAAGGTATATGCCCTAATCTAACATGCCAAAGGTTTACATCTGTAACCACATTAGCAGAAAATGGAAAGATAACTGAAATTTGATTGAAAACATTGGGAAATAAAGGTGAAACAGTTTTCTCCTTAAGACTAGGCTTCAACAGGGAGAGTCCTTCATGTGTATCACCAAAAACCTGAGGCCTCTTCATTAAAGGGGCCTGCAATAAACATTGAGTAGGAGAGAATAAGACTATGCAATGAAACTGAACAAAAAATCTATTGACTGATAATAGATTATATTTGAAACTAGACACATAAAGGGCCTTCTCTAGAATGAAATTGGGACAGATAGGTACTTTCCCTCTATGTGTAACTGTCACTCTAAATGAATTAGGAAGATGTATGTGTAAAGGTGTAGGAAGAGGATCTAAAGAGATAAAGTTATTGGAATCAAAACACATATGTTCTGAAGCCCCTAAATCAATTATCCAAACATTAATATTGAAAATAGAAAAATAGCTTCCAGCATATTTGTGAATAGTACCAGCTACTGCACTTGCATTTATCTCCGAACTGTTGCCTCCATAAAAAACTTTTACTTGTTTTATCATCTGAATCAGTTGTGAGAATTGATCCTTAGAGAGGTGATGATTCAGGACTTCATTATAATTTCTTGTTACAACATCTGATTGATCTCCAGTAAGCACCCCATTGCTCCTAATCTGATTTTGATTTCCTTTGGCATTTGTGAATTCAAAGTCCTCAGGAAATCTAATAATCCTGTAACAATATGCAACTGTGTGTCCTATCTTTTTGCAATGAGTACAAGATATATTAGGTTTGAACCTTTGTCTCTTAGGTTTTGAGGTTGTGTTTCTTTGTGACTAATTTGCAAATTTCTGAATATTGTTTCCAGATTTCTGGAACTGCATGGGTTTCTATAACGCCCCGACCGGTCTTTTTGAGCCCTAGCATGCCTTTCAGCAGTTTGAGTCTATGAGCAGCATCAATTCAGGCATTATGACTTGTATACATGATCGACATTAAATTTTAGGACGTTCGGAGTTGACTTGGAGAGAAAATTCTCATTTTAGAAGCTTTAAGTTGAAAGAATTAGCTAAGATTGGATTTTTAAGTTAACGACCTCAGAATCAGGATTCAAAGGTTCCAGCAGGTTCGTATAATGATTTCAGACTTGGGCGTATGTCCGGATCGAATTTTGGATGACCCGAGAGCATTTTGGCACCTATTGTGAAAGTTAGCATTTTGGAAGAAGTTTTATAAGTTTGGGTTGAAGTGCATTTCAGTGTTATCGATGTCCATTTGGGATTTTGAGTTTGGGAGTAGCTCCGTATGGTGATTCCTAAGTTGGGAGCGCGATCGGAAGTGAATTCGGATGTCCGTGGAGCATTTTGGAGCCATTTGGCTAAGGATAGAAATTTGAAGGTTTTTGAGAGGTTTGACCGGAAGTGGACTTTTTGATATCGGGGTCGCAATCCGATTCTAAAAGTTGGAGTAGGCCGGTAATATCGAATATGAATTATGTGCAAAATTTGAAGTCAATCGGACGTGATTTGATAGGTTTAAACATCGAAAGTAGAAGTTTGAAATTCTAAAGTTCATAAAGCTTGGATTGGAGGTCGATTCGTGGTTTTAGTGTTGTTTAATATCATTTGAGGCCCCAAAAAAGTCCATAATATGTTTAGGGACTGGTTGGTATGATTGGTTGGGGTCCCGGGGGCCTTGGGTGGATTCTAGGTGGTTAGTGGATCGAAAATGGATTTGTTTGAGAAAGGCTAAAGTTTGCTTCTTCTGTCATAACCGCACCTGCGGTTGGTGGACCGCAGGTGCGAGACCGCAGATGCAATCCTTGTATCACAGAAGAAGCCCAGGCAAGCCAGGCCAGGAACCGTAGAAGTAGCTCCCAAGCCGCAGATGCGGCCTCCAGATCGTAGAAGCGATCCCCGCCTTTTCTCCCCATTTCGCAGATGCGGTCGCCTTCTTGCAGAAGAGGGACCGTAGATGCACAAATGCTGGAGGCAGTGAGGTTCTTTTAAATTAGAGGCTAAGTTCATTTCAACACCATTTTATTCCATTGGATCCGATTCGTAGCAACTTTGAGGTGCCAATTTCACAACCAAGCATGAGTTTTGGGAGTATTTAGCATCGATTCAAGTATTCGGAAGGGCGTGGAATGCCGGTTATGGATCTTCGGAGCAAAGTGAGTCTCCTTTCTAACCTTGTTAGAGGGAATTGTCCCCATAGGTGAATTAACTGGTTATGTGCTCCTATTTGTGGGGGCTACGTTCGCACGAGGTGACGAGAATTCGTGCGTAGCTACTATTATGTTATTGTTCGGGTAGTCTAGGACCCAAAGGCATGAAGTACTTGGAATATTTATAATGTTATTGACCGTTTGCATTTCTTAAATCCTATAGAATTGGTAATTGACTTTCTAAATGGATTAAACTTTATTTTCTTAAATCGTTAAAAGAGAATTGGGTTTTATTTGGATAAATGTTCCCCGATAATTTCTTAATTGGCTGTTTGAACATGTACTTCTATATGTACTTGCATCGCACGTATGATTCGTGACCTGAGTGATTGTTTATTTAAGTTTGACCGCATCGCACATATGATTCACGAGTGAGGTAATAGACGCATCTATGGTTCCTGTCGTTCGACCCTTGTCGGTGCACATTTTACATTCATGTTGGATCGGGCCGTACGACCTCGGCATGAGTTGCACATGATTGTATTGCTTGCCTTGATATTTATTGATATTGGTAGCTTCTCTCCCGACTTGAGATAATTGTTAATTAAAGGATTTTGAATCCGGAGGCTTTTTACAAAAAAAAAACTTTTTACCTGTGTAATAATTCATTTGATTCTACTGTTGTCCTTAATAAATTCACGTGTCATCGCTTTAATAATACTATAATTTGACCATTAGTAAGTGTCAAAGTTGCCATCTCGTCTCTACTTCTTCGAGATTAGGCGGGATACTTACTAATTACACGTTGTTTTTGTACTCATATTACACTTCTATGCATTTTTGTTGCACATACTCGTGCACCTCTAGTGGCCTAGTGGGCATAGCAGCATGGTTGACACAGAGACTAGGTGAGTTGTATTTCCTCGAGGTGACCCGTAGCTAGTATAGTCTCTCTCAGGATTCTATTTATTTTCTGTCCAATTGTATTCCGGACAACTATTGTAGTTTATTCAGTTTTTCTTAGAAATTTGCTCATGCACTTATGACACCGGGTTTTGGGGATGTTCATGGGTTTATTCAGAAATATTTTTAAAAAAATGTTAAATGTCTCATTATTTCTTCAGTGGAATGTATTACGTATTGATTAAACGTATAAAAGAAGTGGTTTCAGATATATTTAAAATGAGAATTTAATTAAGTATTTTTAGTTGGCTTGCCTAACAGCGGTGTTCGGTGCCATCACGACCTTTAGTGGATTTTGGGTGATGACAACATGGTATTAGGGCAATAGGTTCCTAGGGTCTCATGAGTCATGAGCAAGTTTAGTAGAGTCTCGTGGATCGGTACAGAGACGTCTATACTTATCCTCAGGAGGCTGCAGGATTGTTAGGAGTACTTCCCTTCTTGATTCTTCATCGTGCGATTTGATCCATGGAGGCTTATTCTTTTAATTTATTCCTATTCAATCTTGTGCGACACGAACCATTTCTTATAAATCGAGAATTGAAGAATTGTTATGGTACTACCGATGCACTGAGGAGTGTTTCTCCATGTATATTTATCTGAGCTATTATCATCGCCTTGTGGAAGTACATTCTGTCATTTCAGCTCAGTAGCGGTACTTCTGAGAGCTCTGAGGCTAGGCACAAGTTGCCATGATGCTATAAACTATTGTTCCGCAGTGTTGATATAATGGTAGGACATTTGCCTTCGTGTCGGGCAGTGAATGACTTGAAGGGAAGTTTACTCAGTGCATAATCTAGAGTTTTAGTATTTTATTCCCGATAGTGGATAGGCAATCAGACTAAGAATGGTCAGATGTGGGCTGGTGGAGTAATGAGACTTGGTATTTGCGAGCGTGGTGGAGCTTTCTTCTATGATGGGGTGTTGTTGTCCTAATTGAATGTATTAAGTTCGTCGGTGTTATGATCTTCTACAATCTGACGTTGGGGCAAGCTACTGTGAAATAGTATTGAAAATGCAGCTGTTAGATATTGCAGGGTACGGTAGTTCAGGGTTGAATCAGTGTTTCTATTGTCGAAAGTATGAGGAAGATGATCTTCTGAAAGGTGTAAAGTTAGCAGCAATTGTGGGTTCAAGTTCCATGACGATAGATTTTATTAAGGCAACAACTGAGCAGCAATGGACGAGAAGCGGTATGTCAGGCGGTATTTAAAATTTCTAGAAAGCCAGGTATAAGAAGCAAAGGTTGATTAGTCGACTAAAGGGGTGAGTTTCGCCAAAATGGGAGAGTTTGGAAGGATTTGGGAATTTTAGTGATTGGTGATTTGGGCCTATGGATTAATTTCGAGTATGGGCTATCAAGCGGCAGGAGATTTTGATATTACGGAAAGGGGTTGCTAGAAATGGAGAAGGATACAACCATAACTTGAATTAGAAGGATGTTGCCGCACATTTAATTGATGTCCACGAGGGGTGAATAGACTTATGCAGCTGTAGAGTGAGCCCGGACTCAGGATGGGCTGTTAATGTCAAAGTGATGGTACCCCGTGTAGCAACGTTGGAAGATGTCGGGAAGTGATTTCCACAAGTGGGTTATTCCATGTGAGCAGGTTAGTGGTCGCGTGGTTGGCGATGCTTCTTCGAAGAATTCTATTGGTTATACAACAAAGAGATCGGTCGTGCGAATGTGGTTGATGATTCAGAGTATAATAAGGGGGTTTACAGAAAGATTACGAGAATTTTTGCGGTTGATCACGCAAGGTTATGCCAATTAGAGATAAATGATCCCGGTGAATTCTAGAATTTGTGTTATAATGGCTTTAGGCTAAGTGGGAGAGTCCCACCGCCTGTGATTAAGGATTGCCTGGTTAACTGGTTGTGAGGTTTCTGATTATTAGCACATAGATGGGTTACTTCAGCTACAGGAAAATGGCAGAAAGTTGTAAAGTGATCAAAGGAATTGATAAAAGTATACTATGGTTGGACTTGTTGACTCATGTTTAGACTTGGGGAAGAATTCAGGATTCATGCTTTGCATGGATGCGGATTTCTAGGAAAGTGATTCTGCCGGGTGCTTCGTCGAGGGGGTATTCATGTGTTAGGACATTTATGGAATTGATTATTCAGGGTCAATTTCGAGTGGGTGGCTCTCAACAACGGTCCTAGTAAATTCAAAAGTTAAAAATGCGGTGACTAAGGATTTAAGCCGTAATGTGTTTAGGAATCGGGCTTGTGAAGCAGCTTGTGATAAGAGGCTCTCAATGTTCTATGATGTTTTGATGTAAGTGTAACATTAGGAGGAAAAAGAGAAAAATACTTTGAATTTGTAAAGAAATTATCAGAATGGATGTACCAGTCGAGATGCGAACATGCGCACAAGGAAGGTATGATATGGTTCGTGGGATTTGAGACAACATGGTCTCGTATTACAAGGCCACTCGGGTTGAGTGCGTTATGTGTTGAATGAAGTTATTATTTTTCTAAGGAAATTAAGGATAAATTTGAAGAGGTTGGATTGGTTAGCCATGATTGAATTGGCATATTGGTGGCTTAGGCCACTACTTGAAGAATTGCATCTTCTACGGTTGTGAGAATTCACTCATGCCTTGCTAAGGTTCTCTTGGAATGAGTTTAATAAAAAGCTTCCATGTGAGGAAGTGTTTACCATGTTAGTGGTTCAGCAGTTGTGATGAAATCGTGTTCTATCATATATTGGTGTGTTGGGTACTGTGAGTCGTATGGAATTTGAAATGAGGATCAAGGTTACAGTTTGGTGTTGACGAGAATGTCACGAGCTCGGATGAGCAGGAAAGTAGTTTTGATGTTTAAAGTAAGTTGGTATTATTTTCAGCGTCACCTGAGATTGGTGTTTGTGAAGGAGGCTTTGCATCCTGGTTATGGATTCTTGATCGCTCTTCAATGTTAGTACGGTCGGTGATATGGATATACAGACTTGTTATCTGTTATGAAAGGTTGTGGGGGCATGTTCCACGGGAAGATTGTACAAGCGTGGCACGTAGTCACTGATTGATTGGAGGATGAAACCATGTATGGAGATCGTGGTGGTATCATTAATATGAGAATTTATGCCTGGAGGGCACTCAGTTGGTTTGCGTATTGTGGATGATTACTCCGATTATGATGGTTATTCTTATGTGTTATAAGAGAAAAGGGGAGTATTTATGGACCTTTAAAAGGTTATTAGCCTAGTTCGATGCGGTCAGAATCAGCTTGAGGTCTATGGACGGATTTAAATATGAATGTGGACTTTATATCAGGCTAGACGTGTTCATTTCAGTAATGCGCTCCTTATGGAGGAGTAGCCAGGATGTTATTTCGTTGACAGATATTTCATGTAATGATAAATTGCGCCGTATGAATTGTGAGATGGCTTGGGAAGTTGCTTATGTGTTGAGGCTCCACGTAGACATGATGTTATGTGAGCAGTAGGGATCTTGAGATTCAGATCGTATATCGGACCTCAGTTGTGCTTGAGTTTTGTAGCCTATGGCACTATATGTCTCCCCAGGGATGGTATTATACACTTATAGTGCTTGTGATCGATATTTGGTGTTTTGTTGTAATAAGAAATTTAGCTCGATGTATATCTCCTTATGTGAATTCTATGAGTAGATCGGGTGGCACACCTCCATGGGTATGTTATTTGGATCGGGTTGCATGCCGCAATAGTGGGATCTTGAGTGCAGTTCCCCGTATCTATTTTTATGTGTTTTGTTTCCTCTTTTCCTGAGAGGAACTTATATTAGTTGTGTGCTCGCGTCGCATGCATGATTCACGAGCAGGGTGTCTGTTCAAATATGTTGACTGCATCGCATGTATGATTCACGAGCGGGGTAATTGGATTTCCTTTTCGGAGTTCATTTTCCTATTGTATCACATTTGAATTGGTAGCCTATTGGCACATTGTGGCATAATATGAGACTTTTGATCATGTCCGGGGTGGCTTATTACCTGAGCGGTTCATACTGGGTGAGACGAGATCATTGGATTTAGGATCAGTGCAACCTGATTACATGAAGTATATCAAGTAGAAAATACTATTATCTGGTTCAGAATGAGGTGATGGTTCTTGTCAGGAGTATAGGCCTGATGAATTGTGGGTTCAGTAGTTGGTTATGAATTTCTACACACCTTTTCTGTCTTGGCGGTATTGTAAGAATCAAAGTAAGACCTATGTAGGTCATCAGGTGCAATGGGGGCATCAGATTCATGGAATTTTGATTTATTCAATCAGAGAATGCTATTGTGGTCCTATGGATAAAGTGGTGCAAGGTGTGAATTTAGCTAGGGTGCAGTTGTGTTTTGGTGCTGCATGTAGTTATTGATATGATGAGCGTATGTTGGAATAGGCCTAATAGAGAATTTTGGATGTTGAAACTGGGATCCAAGGCTTATTTTCCTAAATGAAAGAGGTTATCGTTAGATTTGATCAAGTTGACGTGCCCAAATGAGTTGTGGTAGCATGGGTAGGTGCATGAGGTATTAAGCAGTGATTCAAGACAACCCTAACACACTTCCTAGCACGTTTGAGGACGAACGTATGTTTAAGTGGGAGAGGACGTAATGACCCGACCGGTCGTTTTGAGCCCTAGCGCGCCGTTGAGCAGTTCGGGGCCATGAGCAGCTTCAATTGAGGCATTACGAATTGTACACTTGGTCGGAATTAAATTTCGGGAAGTTTAGAGTTGACTTGTAGAGGAAGTTCTCATTTCAAAAGCTTTTGTTGAAAGAATTAGCTAAGATTGGATTCTTTAGTAAACGACCTCGGAATCAGGATTAAAAGTTTCTAGCAGGTTTGTATAATGATTTCGGACTTGGGCGTATGTCCGGGTCGGATTTTGGATGACCCGGAAGCGTTTTGGCGCCTATTGTGGAAGTTAGCATTTTGGAAGAAATTTTATAAGTTTTGGTTGAAGTGAATTTCAATGTTATTGATGTCCGTTTGGGATTCCTAGTGTGGGAGTAGCTCCGTATGGTGATTCCTAAGTTGGGAGCACGATCGGAAGTGAATTCAGATGTCCGTGGAGCATTTTGGAGCCATTTGGCTAAGGATAGAAATTTGAAGGTTTTTGAGAGGTTTGGCCGGAGGTGGACTTTTTGATATTAGGGTCGGAAAATCTGATTCCGAAAGTTGGAATAGGCTTGTAATGTTGAATATGACTTGTGTGCAAAATTAGAAGTCAATTGAACATGATTTGATAGGTTTAAACATCGAAAGTAGAAGTTTGAAATTCTAAAGTTCATAAAGCTTGGATTGGAGGTCGATTCGTGGTTTTAGCATTGTTTGATATGATTTGAGGCCCCGAGAAAGTCCATAATGTATTTTCGGACTAGCTGGTATGATTGGTTGGGGTCTCGGGGCCTCGGGGCCTCGGGTGGATTCTAGGTGGTTAGCGGATCGAAAATGGATTTGTTTGAGAAGGGCTGAAGTTTGCTGCTTCTGTCATAACTGCACCTGTGGTTGGTGGACCGCAGGTGCAAGATCGTAGATACGGTCCTTGTAGCGCAGAAGCGGCCTAGGCAAGCTAGGCCAGGAACAACAAAAATGGCTCCCAAGCCGCAAATGCGGCCTCCAAACCGCAGAAGCGACCCCAGCTTTCTCTCCCCATTTCGCAGATACGGTCGCCTTCTCACAGATTCTGTCCCCTGATCGCAGATGCAGAAATGTTTGAGGCGGTGAGATTCTTTTAAATCGGGGGTTGGGTTCATTTCAACCCCAATTTGTTTCCATTGGAGCCGATTTGGAGCAACTTTGAAGTGGCATTTTCACCACCAAGCAGAGTTTTGGGAGTATTTAGCATCGATTCAAGTATTCAGAAGGGCGTGGAATGCCGGTTATGGATCTTCAGAGCGAGGTGAGTCTCCTTTCTAACCTTGTAAGAGGGAATTGTCCCCATAGGTGAATTCACTGGTTATGTGCTCCTATTTGTGGGGGCTACGTACGCATGAGGTGATAAGAGTCCGTGCATAGCTACTATTATGTTATTGTGTGGGTAGTCTAGGACCCAAAAGCATGTTGTACTTTGAATATTTATAATGTTATTGATAGTTTAAATTGCTTAAATCCTATCGAATTGGTAAATGATTTTCTAAAAGAATTAAACAACATTTTCTTAAACCGTTAAAAGAGAATTGGCTTTTATTTGGATAAATGTTCCCCGATAGATTCTTAATTGGCTGTTTGAGCATGTATTTCTATGTGTACTTGCATCGCATGTATGATTTGTGAGCAGGGTGATTGTTTATTGAAGTTTGACCGTGTCGCACATATGATTCGCGAGCGAGGTAATAGATGCATCTATGGTTCGGCCGTACGACCCTCGATAGTGCACATTTTACATTTATGTTGGATCGAGCCGTACCACCTTGGCCTGAGTTGCGCATGCTTGTATTGCTTCCCTTGATATTTATTGATATTGGTAGCTGCTCCCCCGACTTGAGATAATTGTTAATTAAAGGATTTTGAATTCGGAGGCTTTTTACAAAAAGGAACTTTTTACCTGTCTAATAATTCATTTGAATCTACTGATGTCCTTAATAAATTCGTGAATCACCTTTTTAATAATATTATTAATTGACCATTAGTAAGTGTCGAAGTTGCCATCTCGTCTCTACTTTTTCGAGATTAGGCGGGATACTTACTGAGTATACGTTGTTTTTGTAGTCATACTACACTTCTGTGCATTTTTGTTGCACAGGCTCATGCACCTCTAGTGGCCTAATGGGCGTAGCAGCATAGTTGACACGGAGACTAGGTGAGTTGTATTTCCTCGAGGAAACCCGCAGCTAGTAGTCTCTCTCAGGATTCTATTTATTTTCTGTCCAATTGTATTCCGGACAGCTGTTGTAGTTTATTCGGTTTTTCTTAGAAATTGCTCGTGCACTTGTGACACCGGTTCTGGGGATCTTTATGGGTTTATTCAGAAATATTTTAAAAAAAATGTTAAATGTCTCATTATTTCTTCAGTGGAATGTATTACCTATTTATTAAACGTATAAAAGAAGTGGTTTCAGAAATATTTAAAACGAGAATTTAATTAAGTATTTTTTGTTGGCTTGCCTGACATCGGTGTCGGGCGCCATCATAACCCTTAGTGGATTTTGGGTCGTAACAGTTTCCTTTGCATTTGCTTGTTATTTCTTAGTGTATAACTTTCCTAATTTCCCACCATGAAGGATGAAGAGTCAGAAGTATAGAGAGGATTCATATAGACTTCTCTCTGACTCTCATCCTGTAGTACTAGAGAATAAGCATGATCTATACTAGGTAAAGGATTCAACATTAAAATGTTTCCCCTAGCTTGACCATAAACATCATTTAAACCCATGAGAAACTGTATAAGTCTGTCATCTTCCAAGGATTTTTCAAGCTTTTGTTTCCCTGAACATACACAAGCACAAAGACATTTCACATCACAAAGTAGAGAATCCAGCTCATCCCATAAACGTTTAAGTTTTGTGAAATAACTTGCTATGTCATTTGTTCCTTGAACTAGAGAAGATAGTTCCTTACATAGGTGATACAATTTTGCTCCATTTGATTTTCCAAATTTGTGTTCTAGACTGATCCAAAGTTTTCTTGCAGATTTGGAGTAGATAATATCTCCAATGTCTTTGGAGAGTGAATTCAACAGCCAAGAAGTGACCATATCATTGCACCTGGTCCATGGCTGGTATTCCTTGGCTGTGGTGGCAGGAGCAGCACATGTTCCATCAATAAATCCCAGTTTATACTTCGCTGAAAGTGCAATCTAAACAGAACTTTTCCAACCTTGAAAACCTTTTCCATCAAAGGCTGCATTCACCAAGCTCATTCCTAGAGCATCTGATGAATGCAAGAAATAAGGGTAATTTGGATCGAAGTTAGCTCCATTACTGGAAGCAGTTTGAGGGACAATGACGTCTATTGTATCACCCATAGTGAGTGAAGCTGTGATGAACTGAAAATTGAAGAAGAATGAAAATTAATCCAGAACCGAGCCATGTGTGCTCTGATACCATGAAGGAATGTGAATATGAGAATAGATTTGTGAAAATTTCTATATATCATTATCTGCAGTAACATGTGTATTTATATAAGTATTTGTGTAAAGAAAGAAAAGAAAAATAAAAAAATTAGAAAACTATCTTTACATCTGTCCATTCCTTATTTGCTATATAGTAACCAATTAACAGAATAATATTCTTCTCTATCTATTTACACGGTTCACATGTGTGGAGATTTAATGTGGAATCCAAAGTTGTGCAATTGACCATTTCCTCATCTGGATGGTCCTTATTTAATCCATCATAGATTTGATCAAGGGGCAGGAATAAGCCATGTGTCAATGTTGAAGATGAATTAGACTTTGTCCGAAACATAGTCTAATGTCCTTAAACCTAAAGTGTTATGTCTATCATCCTCTTCTTCCTTATGAGAGTGAATAGCCGTCATTGGCATCTTCTTTTCCACCATTGATATCTTCTTCTAAAAAATGTAGCAAAGTTCCTTCATTTTCTTTCTTAATATTCAGTTCCTCTTTTATGTGACTTGAACATTCAGTTTTGTGTTTCTTTTTTTTCTTTTTTCTCTTCGGCAACGGTGGTCCCGAATGAATGTTATACTAAACTATCCGCCATTTTATTAGGACAACACTTGGTTTTGTTTTATTAATATTTTGTGCGACAAGGAAGCAAATATGTGGACTAGAGTTTGTGATCTGGGGTTTCAAACCCCCAATGGTTGAAGACAAACCCTTGGCTGTCTGAGCATACACTTTTCTCTATAAAATTTCTTACTTATCAGTTTTGCATTTCTGAAGATTTGATGCTTAAAGAACTTCTATGTTATTGTGTTTTAAGGCAGAGAGGCTTATGATGATAACTACAATTATCTTAGCGGATTTCTGAAACGACCCTACCGATCGTTTTGAGTCCTGGCACTCCGTTCCGCAAACGGAGGCCATGAGCAGCTTCGTTTTAGGTATTATGACATGTACGCATGGTCGGAATTGAATTTCGGGAAGTTCAGGGTTGATTTGGAAAGAGGATTCTCGGAAGCTTAAAGTTGAAAGAATGAACTAGGATTGAAATTTTGAGTAAACGACCTCGGAATCAGGATCTGAAGGTTCCAGTAGGTTCGTATGATAATTTCGAATTTGGGCATATGCCCGGTTCGGGTTTTGGATAACCCGAGAGTGTTTTTCCGCCTATTATGGAAGTTAGCATTTTATAAGAAATTTCATAAGTTTGGCTTGAAGTGCATTTCAGTATTATCGATGTCCATTTGGGATTCAGAGACTGTGAATAGCTCCATATGGTGATTCTGGAATTTGGGGCGAGATTAAAAGTGAATTTGGAGGTCCGTAGGTCATTTTGGAGCCATTTGGCTAAAGAAAGAAATTTGAAGGTTTTTGAGAAGTTTGACCGGAGGTGGACTTTTTGATATCGGGGTCGAAATTCGATTTCGAAAGTTGGAGTAGGTCCTTAATGATAAATATGACTTGTGCGCAAAATTTGAGGTCGATTGGACGTGATTTGATAGGTTTAAGCATCGAAAGTAGAAGTTTGAAGTTCTAAAGTTCATAAAGCTTGGAATGTGGATTGATTTATGATTTTAGCATTGTTTGATGTGATTTATGGCCTCGAGCAAGTCCGTAATGTGTTTTAGGATTAGTTGGTAAGTTTGGTTGAGGTCCCGGGGGACTCGAATGGATTTCGAGTGGTTAACGGATTGAAAATGGGATTTTTGGAAGGTTGAGGATTTGCTGGTTGCTATCATAATCACACATACGGGAGAGGGGCCGCAGGTGCGGATTTTGGTCAAAGGCTTGAGGATCGTAGAGGAAATCGCAGAAGCGGAAGAGGGCATCTTGGAGAGGACCGCAGATGCAGTCAGAGTTCCGCAGAAGTGGGACCGCATCTGCGGGAGGCACATCGCAGAAGCGAAAAGGGGGTGGCCCAGGGGAGACCACAGATGCATCATTTTAACTGCACCTGCAGAACCGCGGAAGCGGTCAATGAACCGCAGGTGCGGAAATAGCTGGAGGCAGAAGGTTGATTTAAACTTGGGGTTTGGTCATTCTTCTCCCATTTTTCACTTGGCATGGGCAATTTTGGGGAGCTTCAAGCGGGGATTTTCGTCATCAATGACAAGGTAAGAAATCCCACCTATTATTGAGTTAAATACATCAATTATGTATGGATTTAAGTATGAATTGTGCAGAAAAAAACATGGGGTTTTGAGGGAAAAACCTAGAAAATATATTCTTGGAATTTAACCGCGATATTGAGTATGGAATTTAGTGAAAATTATATATTTGAGTTCCTAAGGTCATGGGTAATCTTTATTTTCAAAAATTTTCAGATTCCGGGCATTTGGGCCCGAGGGCGTTTTGGTCAACTTTTCAATCGGAGTTAGGAATTGCTATTATTCGATTGTAATGAATAATTGAGCATATATTAATAGATTTGCGTAACCATTGGCTAGTTTTGGAACGTGATGCATCAAGTAGAGTCTTCGGAAGTGCGTGGAATGCCGGTTATATATCTTCGGAGCGAGGTGAGTCTCTTTTCTAACCTTGTAAGAGAGAATTTTCCCCATAGGTGAAATAATTGAACATCTGCTCCTATTTGCGGGGGCTACGTATGCACGAGGTGACGAGAGTCCGTGCGTAGCTACTACTATAATATTGTCCGGGTAATTAGGACCCACAAAAATGTTATGTTTGGATTATTTATGAACTCATTGATAACATGAATTTCTTAAATCACATTGAATTAGTAAGTGAATTTCTAAAAGAGTTAAACTTCATTTCTTAAAAATTGTTAAAGGAGAATTTGTTTTATTTGGATAAATATTCCCCGATAAGTTCTTAATTGACTGATTGAGCTTGTATCTCTATGTGTACCTGCGTCACATGCATGATTCGTGAGCAGGGTATGTGTTTATTTATGGAATGGGTTGAACACCTCGGAAGATTAAATATATGCATCTATAGGCGCACCGTCGACCCTCGGCAAGTGCACAGTTTATTTCTGTTGGATCGGGCCGTCGCCTCGGCATGATTTGCGCATGATATATATTGTTTCCTGAGAATTTTAAATGTTGAAATTGCCTTACATGTCTTGATACGAATTGATAAGATAATGAAAAGTAAAATCTTGGAACCTCCTTATTATTTGAGAAAGTGTTACCTGTTTTCTTGCTCTATGTTATAATTGCTAGATAAATCCATATTTTCCTAACATCTTCATCATATTATTATTGGACTACTAGTACGTGTCGAAGTTGACCATCTCGTCTCTACTTCTTCGAGATTAGATGGGATACTCACTGAGTACTCGTTGTTTACGTACTCATACTACACTTCTGTGCATTTTTTGTTGCACAGGTATATGTAACCCTAGTGGCCCACTGGGCGTAGCAGCGCGGATGATTCTGGGACTAGGTGAGTTGCATTATTCGAGGCGACCCGCAACTAGTATAGTCCCTTTCAGTATATTGTATTTATTTCTTGTCCACTTTATTTCGGGCGGATGTTGTATTTTATTTCCTTATCTATAGATGCTCATACACTTGTAACACCGGGTTCTAGGAGGATTTTCGAATTATTCAGTATTAAGTCTCTTATCCACTTTATGTTTATTGTGTAAAATTTTTTATTATCTAATATTTAACGTATAAGAAAAATGATTTCCGCAAACAGTAAAATCGGAATTTAATTATGCATTCTTGGTTGGCTTGCCTAACAATGGTGTCCAGCGCCACCACGACCCTTAGTGGATTTTTTGTCATGACAACATGGTATCAGAGCCAGGTTCCTAGGGTCTCACGAGTCATGAGCAAGTCTAGTAGAGTCTCGCGAATCTGTACGGAGATGTTTGTACTTATCCTCGGGAGGCTGTAGGACTGTTAGGAGTACTTCCCTTCTTGATTCCTTGTCGTGTGATTTGATTCATGTGAGGCTTACGCCTTTGTCTCCTTCCTACTCAATCTTAATTGATGCGAAGCGCTTGTTATGAATCGAGAGTTGAAGAATTTTAATATCACTATGAATGGGGTGCGGGTGTTTCTCCCTGCGGGGTTATTTGAGCTATTATCGTCGCCTTGTGGAAGGATATTCTATTGTTTCGGCTCAGCAGCGGTACTTTTGAGAGCTCTGAGGTTAGGCACAAGTTGCCATGATGCTTATGAACGAATGTTGCGCAGTAGTGATATGATGGTAGGATGATTGCCTATGTGTCGGGGCAGTGAATGACTTGAAGGGAGGTTTACTCAGTGCATAATCAAGAGATCCAGTATTTTATTCCTGGGAGGGGAAAGACAATCGAACTGAGGATGGTCAGGTGTGGGCTGATGGAAGTAATGAGACTTGGTATTTGCAAGCATTGTAAAGTTTTCATCTATGATGGAATGTCGTTGTCCTAATTAAACGTGCTAAGTTTACTGGTGTTATGACCTTCTACAATTTGCCTTTGAGGCAAGATATTGTGAGATAGAATTGGAGTCACAACTGTCAGATATCGCAGGATGCGATAGTTCAGGATTGAATCAGTATTTCTAATGTCGACGGTTCGATAAAGATGACCTTCGAAAAGGTTTAAGTCAGCAGCAATTGTGGGTGCAGGTGCCACGAAGATAGATTTTTGTTTAAGACAGAAAGTGAGCAGCAAAGTATGAGGAAGGACATGTGGGAAGTGTCAGGCGGTGGCTAAAGTTTTCGGAAGGCCGAGTAATCGATTAAGGGGATGAGTTCTGCCAAAGTGGGAGAGCGGTGGAGCCACATATGTGCATTGTAGTGGGATGACCACCTACCTTAAGGAGAGTTTGGAATGATTTGGGATTTTAGTGGCCGGTGATTGAAGCCTACAGAATTAATTAGAAGTATGGGCTATCATGCGGCAGAAGATTTAATATAACGAAAAGGAGCCGCTTAAGTGAAGAAGGATGCGACATAACTTTCAATTGGAAGAATGTTGCCGCACATTTAAATAATGTCCACGGGGGTAAATGGACATGTGCAGTTGGAGAGTGAGCTCAGACTCAGGATGGGTTATTGATGTCGAAGTGATTGTACCCTGTGCAGCGGTATTGGAAGATGCCGGGGAGAGCTTTTATAGGTGGGTTACCCAAGTGAGCAGGTTAGCGGTCGCATGGTTGGCGAGGCTTCTGCAAAGAATCCTATCGGTTATATAGCAAAGAAATTGGTTGTGCAAATATGTTTGATGAGTCAGAATATAAGAAGGGGTTTTACAGAAAGATATCGAGAACTTTTGCGGTTGATTGCGCGAGGTTATGTCAATGAGAGATAAAGCAGACGGGTGAATTCTAGATTTGTGATATGATGGCTTCATGCTAAGTGGGAGAGTCCCACCGCTTATGATTGGGTTGCATGGTTAACTTCTTGCGAGATTTCTGGCTATTAGCATATCGATGGGCTATTTCAGCTACGGCAAAGGGCCATAAGTGGTAATTTGAGCAAGGAAGTATTAAAGGTGGGCTATCGTTAGCCTTATTGGCCCATGTTCAAACTCTGGGAAGAATTCAGGATTGTGCTTTGTAAAGATGCGGGTTCCCAGGGAAGTGATTCTGCCAGGTGCTTCACCAACGGGGCATCCATGTGCTAGAAGATTTATGGAATTGATTATATTCGGGGCCAAGTCAGGGCGGGTGGCTCTCAACAGCGGTCCTAGTGAAATTCAAAAGATAAAGTGTGGTACCTAATGATTTCGAGCCTATAAGTACAGTTAAGAATCATGCTTGGTAGCAGCTTATGAAAAGGTGCCCAGAATGTTCTATGATGTTTTGACTTGCAATGTGGTGATTAGGAGGTACGAAATGGTTTATGGGATTTGAGACAGCATGGTCTCGTGACACATGGTCACTCAGGGTAAGTGCAGATGGAGTGTGTTAAGTGTTGAATGGGGTTATCATTGTTTCCATGGCAATCAAGGATAAATTGGAAAAAGGTAGATTGATCGGCCATAGTTGAAATTGGCATATTGGTGTTAGGGATCAGTTTTCTTCGGCGTGGTCAAGTGATGCAAATTGTGACGGTACGTATCAGGCTTGTCAGCCGCCGTAATTGATGTTATTTAGAAGCATTCTACTATTAGGGCTTGTTATGTAGAAGCAGGTTTTGGAAGGGCTATGGTGGCTTAGACCACTACCAAGATGTTCGCATATTCTACGACTATAAGATATTGCCTGTGTGATGTTGTGTTTCTCCTGAAGTCAGTTCAGTGAAAGGCTTTTATATGATGAAGTGTTGACCTATTAGTGGTTTCAGAGTTATGATAAGAATCATGTTCTATCGTGCGTTGGCATGTCGGGTGCACTGAGTAGTATGGAATTTGGAGTGACAATCAAGGTTGCAGTTCGGTGTGGACAAGGATGTCACAAGCTCGATGAGCAGAAAATGAGTTTTGATGTTCAAGGCAAGTTTGTATTGTCTGCAGCGTTGCCTGAGATCGGTATTCTGTGAGAAAAGCTTTACATCCTGGTTAAGGACTCTTGATCGCGTTTCAGTGTTAGTACGGCCGGTGGTATGGATATACGGACCTGTTATGTGTTTCAAAAGGTTATGGGAGCGTTGTCACGACCCCAACCCTGTCGTGATGGCGCCCAACACCCTACCAGGCAAGCCCGACCTTATTACCATAATTCTCGATAATTAAACAGATTTCAGATAATTAACACAATATATTAAAAGTCTAGAATTACTGATAAAGCGCGGAAATTACCAGAATACATAATATAGTCCCACTAGGACCCGGTGTCACGATCATGAGCCTCTAAATACAGAGTTATAATCCTAATACAAGTCTGTCTAAAAGCTGGAAATATAGGATGTAAAGATAGAGATAGAAGGGAGAATCTTCGACTACGAACGCCATGCAGCTACCTCGAATATTCCCGGAGAATGCCTCTGGAACTCTGGTCAAAGCTCACTCAGCCTGCGAATGCCCTGGATCTGCACATAAGGTGCAGAGAGTAAAGTGAGTACTCCGACCCAGTGAGTAATAAAAATAAATACAATCCGAAGGTAAGAAAACACAGTAAATACACAAAGTAAGCTATAATCCAAATATACAGCAATGCATGGGACTGAACAACTGAACAACAATTAAAGATACAAATGCATGAATGCAATGCAATGCAATGTATATGATGGTACATTCCAGTACCCACTGCGGCGCGCAGCCTGAGCCACCTATAATCATTTATCATCGACGACGCTCACTGGGGGTGTGTACAGACTCCGGAGGGGCTCCTACTGCCCAAGCGCAATATCAAGTCATCTCGTGGCATCAATCAAATCCTGGTTAGTCATTGTTACCTGACCCATTTACATCATATAGTGTGATTGTTACCACTTTTTTAAGTCACTGCTGCGGCGCACAGCCCGAGCCACCCATAATCAGTCCAGAAAACATCATAAGCCCCATGGGCATTTATAAAACAGGAGTTCTCAACCCCAAATAACATTTAAAATATCATTTGAGTTTTCAAAACTTAGAAATATGGTTGAGTTTGCAAAACAATGTTTAAAACCTTGGACTGAAACCAAATGATATGCAAGTCATGCTAAAGCAGTAATATCAATCCCCGAAGGATTCTACAAGTCGGGACAAGGTCCCAAACATGGCATCCAGCCCAGTAAATATCAATAAAGTATGTGTGTCAATCAGCAGTATAGTATAAATATCACGCGGGATGGACCAAGTCACTATCCTTAATAGTAACCGACCCCGCACTCATCATGGAGTGCGTGTCATGCCTCAATATAGCATTACGATGTGAAAGTCCAGGCCTTCAAACCCTCAGAACAGCATTTACATCTATTACTCACCTCTAGCCGGCCAAATACTAGTCCGCGATGCCCTTTCCTTTCGTATCGACCTCCTCGCGCGTCGAATCTGGCCAAAACCACAATGAATATATCACAACAGGCTAAGGGAATATAACCCAATCGAAAAGACCCAAAAAATATGAAGACCGCTTATGCGGTCTAAGCGTCCGCTTCTGCGGAAGCTGCCCAAACTCCAAATTTCTTCCCTTTAGCCATCCGAAATCACCCCCATTCCCCCGGGACCTCAACCAAAAATTGCAATACATCCCATAACGTTATTCAAACTTGTTCCAATTATCAAAACATGCCAAGCAACACAAAAATCATCAATTCACCACGGATTCAAGCCTAAGTTTATCAAATTCTTTCGAAACTCACATTCGATCAAAAACCCGACCAAACGACGTCCGAATGACCTGAAATTTTGCACACATATCCAAAATCACCTAAAG
>MU724793.1:128399-145910 GCA_026770625.1 Nicotiana glauca
TCAAGCCTAATTCTACATCGGACCTCCAAATCCAATTCCGATCGCACTCTTAAGTCACAAATCAACCCCCGAGGCTAACCGAATCCCCAGAATTCACATCCGAGCCCTCTAACCATATAGTCAACTTCCAGTTGACATTTTCCAAAACAAGCTTCCTTCTAAGAAGCTAAGTGCCTTATTTCCAACTAAAACCAATCTAATTCTACCCGATCAACTCAAATACTGATATTGAAACATAGAGCAATACAATATGGGGGAAACAGGTTGGTAATTCATGTGATGAGGGGCCGGGTCGTCACATCCTCCCCAACTAAAACAAAAACTCATCCTCGAGCGGGTCAAGAAACATACCTGGAGTCTCAAACAAGTGAGGATATCTGCTCCGCATCTTTCGCTCGGTCTCCAAAGTGGCCTCCTCCACGGGCCGACCTCTCCACTGCACCTTCACCGATGCTATATCCTTTGACCTCTATCTCCGAACTTGACGACCCAAAATAGCTACTGGCTCCACATCATAGGTCAAATCATCATACAACTGTACTGTACTAAAGTCCAACACATGAGAAGGGTCCCCAACATACTTCCGGAGCATAGATACATGGAATACCAGATGAACTCCCGATAGGCTTGGTGGCAAAGCAAGCATATAGGCCACCTCCCCAATCCTCCTAAGTACCTCAAAGGGGCCAGTGAACCTCGGACTCAGCTTCCCTTTCTTTCCAAATCTCATGACGCCCTTCATAGGTGAAACCTTCAATAAGACCTTCTCGCCCACCATGTATGATACATCTCGAACCTTCCGGTCCGTATAACTCTTCTGACGCGACTGAGCTGTACGAAGTCTCTCCTGGATCACTTTCACCTTATCTAAGGCATCCTGGACCAACTTTGTCCCCAACAACCTAGCCTCGTCGGGCTCAAACCAACCAACCGGAGATCTACACCGTCTCCCGTATAACGCCTCATATGGCGCCATCTGAATGTTGGATTGATAGCTATTGTTGTAAGCAAACTCTGCAAGAGGCAAGAAATCAACCCAAGAACCTCCAAAATCAATAACACAGGCACGCAACATGTCCTCCAATATCTTAATGGTACGCTCGGACTGCCCGTCTGTCCGAGGATGAAACGCTGTGCTCAACTCTACCTGCGTACCCAACTCTTGCTGAAAAGTCCTCCAGAACTGAGAAGTAAACTGAGTACCCCTATCTGATATAATGGAAACTAGGACCCCATGCAACCGTACAATCTCCCGAATGAAAATCTCCGCTAAACTCTCCGAAGAATAGGTGGTACACACCGAAATGAAGTGCGCAGACATGGTCAGCCGACCCACAATCACCCAAATCGAATCAAACTTCCTCGCTGTCCGAGGGAGACCACTCACAAAGTCCATAGTAATCCTCTCCCACTTCCACTTGGGGATATCCAAGCGCTGAATTACACCACCGGGCTTCTGGTGCTCATACTTGACCTGCTGACAGTTGAGACACCGAGCTACATAACTCGCAATATCTTTCTTCATTCTCCCCCACCAGTAATGATGTCTCAAATCCTGATACATATTCGCGACACCTGGATGAATAGAGTACCAGGAGCTGTGGGCCTCCTCCAATATCAACTCCCGAAGCCCATCCACATTGGGCACGCAAAGTCGGCCCTGCATCCTCAACACTCCATCACCATCAATAGTCACATCCCTGGAATCATCATGCTGAACCATGTCCTTGAGGATTAGCAAATGTGGATCATTATACTGGCGCTCTCTAATGCAGTCATACAAGGAAGACCGAGAAACCACACAAGCCAACACCCGACTAGGCTCCGAAATATCTAGCCTCACATTCCGATTGGCCAAAGCCTAGACATCTACTGCAAAGGGCCTCTCCCTAACTAGATTATACGCCAATCTACCCATACTCACCGCCTTCTGGCTCAAAGCATCGGCCACTACATTGGCCTTCCCCGGATGATATAAAATGGTAATGTCATAATCCTTGAGCAACTCAAGCCATCTCTGCTGCCTTAAATTAAGATCATTCTGTTTGAACAAATGCTGAAGACCGCGATAATCGGTATATACCTCACAAGATACACCATATAAGTAGTGCCTCCAAATCTTCAAAGCAAGAACTATAGCAGCCAACTCCAAATCATGTATAGGGTAGTTCTTCTCATGGGCTTCAGCTGACGAGAAGCATATGCAATAACTCTACCCTCCTGCATGAACACACATCCGATCCCAACTCTAGAAGCATTACAATACACAGTGCAAGAACCTAAAGCTGATGGCAATACCAACACTAGAGCCGTGGTCAAAGCTGTATTGAGCTTCTGAAAGTTCTCCTCGCACTTTTCGGACCAAACGAATAGAGCACCCTTCTGAGTCAACTTGGTCAAGGGCGATGCAATAGAAGAAAATCCCTAAACAAACCGGCGATAATATCCTGCTAGCCCAAGAAAAATTCGGATCTCTGTGGCTGAGGACGGTCTAGACCATCTGCACTGCTTCTGTCTTCCTTGGATCAACCTGAATACCCTCGCTGGACACTAACTTAGCCAGAACTTAGCCACAGAACTTAGCCAAAACTCACACTTGGAGAACTTTGCATAAAGCTTATCCTCCCTTAATCTCTATAATACTACTCTCAAATAGTGAGCATACTCCTCCTGGCTACGCGAGTACACCAGGATGTCATCAATAAACACAATCACAAATGAATCCAGATACGGCCGGAACACACTGTTCATCAAGTGCATGAATGCGGTTGGGGCATTAGTCAGCCCAAAAGACATAACTAGAAACTCATAATGCCCATTTCTCGTCCTGAAAGCTGTCTTCAGAATATTAGAATTCCTAATCTTCAGCTGGTGATAGCCTGAACAGAGGTCAATCTTCGAGAATACCCTTACTCCCTGGAGCTGATCAAACAAATCATCAATACGGGGTAGTGGATACTTATTCTTCACCGTCACCTTGTTCAGCTACCTGTATTCAATACACATTCTCATTGTGCCATCTTTCTTTTTCACAAATAGGACCGGTGTACCCCACGGTGACACACTAGGACGAATAAACCCCTTATCTAGGAGTTCCTAAAGCTGCTCCTTCAATTCCTTTAACTCAGCTGGTGCCATACGATAGGGAGGAATAGAGATAGGCTGAGTGCTCGGCACCAGATCAATGACCAAATCAATGTCCCTGTCCGGTGGCATGCCCGACAGGTCCGCTAGAAACACATCTGGAAATCTCTCACAACGGGAACAAAATCAAGGCTAGGAGTCTCAGCTCCAACATCTCTCACAAAAGCCAAATACAATAGACAACCCTTCCTAACCATCCGTTCGGCCTTTAGGAAGGAAACCACCCTACTGGGGACACAATCAGTCATGCCACGCCACTCAATCCTCGGAACACCCGGCATAGCCAATGTGACTGTCTTGGCGTGACAGTCTAGAATAGCATGGCACGGAGATAGCCAGTCCATGCCTAGAATAACATCAAAATCTACCATGCTCAACAGAAACAAGTCAACTCAGGTCTCAAGACCCCCAATAGTAACAAGATAGGACCGATACACGTGGTACACAACAATAGTATCACCCACCGAGGTAGATACGTGCAAAGGTAAAGCAAGACACCCTCGGGTCGTACCCAAATGATGAGAAAAGTATGTAGATACATAGGAATAAGTAGAACCGGGATCAAATAAAATTGAGGCATCCCTGTGGCAGACTAAAATAATACCTGTGATAACTGGACCAGAAGACAAGGGCTGATCCCTCTATTGAGACTGACTACTACGAAGCCGAGGACAATAACTCTTTATATGACCAAACTCGCCACACTCGTAGTAACTACCAGGTGCTGGAGAAGGGGACTGATGGGAACCCCTCGCACCAGAGTGACTAGCTGAGGCACTCGGCACCGAAGAACCCTGAGCTGAAGAAGCATAAGATGAACTCTGTGTCGGGAGGGAACTCAAAGAAGACTAACCCTGCTGAAACCCCTAGTGACCACGGCCTGAAGATGCCCCACGATACTCGGGACGAGCCGACTGATGAGGCCTATAACAACGACCTCTACTCTGCTAAAACTAGCCCCGAGACGGAGCACCACCATAGCTACCTGATCCACGAGGCCTCTTGGCCTCCCGCTCCTCTCTCTCCTGGCGGTGATCCGCCTCAATATCTCGAGCAATATCAACTGCATCCTCAAAATTATGACTCAAAATCCTCTCTCGAGCCATCAGGATACGGATGGGATAGATAAGTCCGTCCACAAACCTCCTAATCCTCTCCCGATCAGTCGGGACCATCCATGGAGCATAACGAGCCAACTCCAGAATCTCATCTCATACTGAGACACGGTCATATCTCCCTAACGAAGATGCTCAAACTGCCTACACCGCTCCTCCCTCTAAGACTGCGGTACCCACTTCTCCAAAAAGAGAGTGGAGAACTCTTGCCACAACAAAGGTGCTGCACCTACCTGCCTACACCGCTCATATGCCTCCCACCAGGTGAAAGCTGCTCCTGAAAACTGGAAAGTAGTAAATGATACACAGCTAGTCTCCAAGATCCCTGTTGTCCGCAGCATACGTCGACACTTGTCGAGAAAACCTTGGGCATCCTTGCCCTGAGCACCACTGAAAGTAGGAGGTGAATGTCTGCTGAACCTCTCAAGACGACGCTGCTCATCGTCTGGCATAACTGGAACCATAACATCCCGAACCGATGTAACCGGCTGAACTGGGGCAACCTGCTGAACTGGGGGTGCCTCTGGTGTCTGCAACCCCTGCACTATCGGCTCAGGTGTGCGAGCAGCGGGGGTCTGATTTGCCTCCCGTGGCCTGTGAAGTAGCTGCTGCAGTAGTGGTTGAGACTGCCTGAGCCAGGCTAGTGCAAACCGATAGAATCTGAGCTAGTGCCTCCTGAAGATCCAGAATCACAATAGGCACAACTGGTGCCTGAGCAGGTACTGTTGGAGTCTTTATAGCTGGAGCCTGATCCTGAGCTGAGGCAACTGGTGGGTCAACAGGTGCTGCCCCTGTGGCTCTGCCTCGACCACGACCTCGACCACGACCGCATCCACGGACTCTGGTGGCCTCAGTAGGTGGTAATGATGGTCGTCCGCCACATCCGGTAGCGCGTGTTCTCACCATCTGCGAGAGAATAGAATAAAAGAATTTAGTTCTCGGATCAACAAAGTCTCACGATAAGAATTCAAAGAATATGAAATTTTCCTAAAGGTTCTGCAGCCTCCCGAGGATAAGTACATACGTCTCCGCACTGATCCGCGAGACTTTACTAAACCGGCTCATGACTCGCCAGAGCAAGTAACCTAGGCTCTGATACCAACTTGTCACAACCCCAACCCTGTCGTGATGGTGCCCAGCACCCTACTTGGAAAGCCCGACCTTATTACCATAATTCCCGATAATTAAACAGATTTCAGATAATTAACACAGTATATTAAAAGTCTAGAATTACTGATAAAGTGCGGAAATTACCAGAATACATAATATAGTCCCACTAGGACCCGGTGTCACGATCATGAGCCTCTAAATACAGAGTTATAATCATGATACAAGTCTGTCTAAAAGCTAGAAATGCAGGATGTAAAGATAGAGATAGAAGGGAGAATCTTCGGCTGCGAACGCAATGCAGCTACCTCGAATACTCTCGGAGAATGCCTCTAGAACTCTGGTTAAATCTCACTCAGCCTACGAATGCCTTGGATCTGCACACAAGGTGCATGGAGTAAAGTGAGTACTCTGACCAAGTGAGTAATAAAAAAAATACAATCCGAAGGTAAGAAAACAAAGTAAATACACAAAGTAAGTTATAATCCAAATATACAGCAACACATGGGACTGAACAACTGAACAACAATTAAACATACAAATGCATGAATGCAATCCAATGCAATGCATATGATGGTACATTCCAGTACCCACTGCGGTGTGCAGCCCGAGCCACCCATAATCATTTATCGTCGACGGCGCTCACTGGGGGTGTGTATAGACTCCGGAGGGTCTCCTACAGTTCAAGCGCAATATCAAGCCGTCTCGTGGCAACAATAAAATCCGGGTCAGTCATTGTTACCTGACCCATTTACATCATATAGTGTCGTTGTTACCACTGTTTTACGTCAGTGTTGCGGCGTGCTGCCCGAGCCACCCATAATCAGTCCAGAAAACATCATAAGCCCTATGGGCATTTATAAAACTGGAGTTCTTAGCCCGAAATAACATTTAAAATATCATTTGAGTTTTCAAAACTTAGAAATATGGCTGAGTTTGCAAAACAGTATTTAAAACCTTGGACTGAAACCAAATGATATGCAAGTCATGCTAAAGCAGTAATATCAATCCCCGAAGGATTCTACAAGTCGGCACAAGGTCCCAAACATGGTATCCGGCCCAGTAAATATCAATAAAGTATGTGTGTCAATCACCTGTCTAGTATAAATATCACGCGGGATGGACAAAGTCATGATCCCCAATAGTAATCGACCCCGCACTCGTCATGGAGTGCTTGTCACGCCTCAATATAGAGTTACGATGTGAAATTCCGAAGTTTCAAACCCTCAGAACAACATTTAGATCTATTACTCACCTCTAGCCGGCCAAATACTACTCCGCGATGCCCTTTCCTTTCGTATTGACCTTCTCGAACTTCGAATCTGGCCAAAACCACAACGAATACATCACAATAGGCTAAGGGAATATAAACCAATCGAAAAGACTCGAAAAATATCAAAAATCACAAAATTTGCAAAACTCGAGCCCCGGGCCCACGTCTCAAAAAATTATAAAATTAAAATCAACGGATTCCTTATCTTGCCACGAGCCTAACCATACAAAATTTAAGTATTTCCCATATCGTTTTGACCTTTAAATCCTCAAAAATGTCCAAGAGGGTTTTTAAGCTTTTCTCCCTTAAATTCACGGATTATCGACAAAACTTGCAATAAATTCGAGTAATATAACCAAAATTTAGTAAAGAACACTTACCCCGTTGTTCTCTATGAAAATCTGCCCAAAAATCACCTTATCCGAGCTCCAAATCGTTACAAATGGGAAATGCGAACGAAGTCCCATTTTCAGAACTTAACCTCTCTGCCCAGGCCTATTTCCGCTTCTGTGATCAAAATGTCGCTTCTGCGGATTTTCTTCCGCTTCTGCGGTTTCCCTCATTTTCCCAGGACCGCTTCTGTGGTCCATTTTTTGCAAAAGCGAGACCGCTTATGCGGTCCAAGCATCTGCTTCTGCTGAAGCTGCCCAAACTCCAAATTTCTTCCCGTTAGCCATCCGAAATCACCCCAAGGCCCCCTGGACCTCAACCAAAAATACCAATACATCCCATAACATTATTCAAACTTGTTCCAATTATCAAAACACGCCAAACAACATAAAAATCATCAATTCATCACGGATTCAAGCTAAAGTTTATCAAATTCTTCCGAATCTCACATTCGATCAAAAACCCGACCATACGACGTTCGAATGACCTGAACTTTTTCACACATATCCAAAATCACCTAAAGGAGCTACAGCAACTCTCAAAATTCCATTCCGACCCTCGGATCAAAATCTCACCTATCAACCGGAATTCGCTAAAATTCAAACTTCGCCAATTCAAGCCTAATTCTACACCGGACCTCCAAATCCAATTCCGATCGCACTTCTTAGTCAAAAATCAACCCCCGAAGCTAACCGAATCATCGAAATTCACATTCGAGCCCTTTAACCATATAGTCAACTTCTAGTTGACTTTTTCCAAAACAAGCTTCCTTCTAAGAGGCTAAGTGCCTTATTTCTAACTAAAACCAATCTAATTCTACCCGATCAACTCAAATACTGATATTGAAATGTGGAGCAATACAATATGGGCGAAACGAGGCGGTACTCACGTGATGACGGGTCGGGTCATCACAAGCGTGTCCCACGGGAAGGTTGTATAGGTGTGGCATGTAGTCACTCGATTGATTTAAGATTTAAACCAAGTATGAGGATTGTGGTAATATCATTAATTTGAGAATTTGTGCCTGGAGGGCACTCTGTTTATTGGGTTGTGGACTGTGGAGGAATTCTCCGGTTATGATGGTTGTTCTTATGCGTTATGAAAGAAAGGAGAGTTATTATGGACCTTGGAAAGGTTATTAGCCTAGTTAGTGAGATCAGAATCGGCTTGAGGTCAGTGTCTGGATTAAAATGTGAATATAGGCTCTATATCAGGCCAAACGTGTTCATTTCAGTAATTCGCTCATATGGAAGAATAGTCGGGTTGTTATGTGGTCGTTAGCTAATTCATGTAATGATGTATTGTGCCACACGAGTTGTTATACGGCTTGGTGAATTGCTTATGTGTTGAGGATCCACGTAAAAATGATGTTATATGAGCAAATTGGCTTTTGAGATTCAAATTGTATGTCGCACCTCAGTTGTGCTCGAGTTTGTAGCTTATAGCGCTATATGTTCACTCAGTGATGTAATTATGCACTTAGAATGCTTATGACCGATATTCAATATTTTGTTGTATTGAGCAAATTTGGCTCGATGTGAAGCTCCTTATGTGAGATCTATGTGTGGATCGGGTGGCACGCCACCATGGGTATGTTATTTGAATCGGGTTGCGCACTGCAGTGTGATGTTGAGTATAGTTTTCTATACGCTATTTTGTATGCCTTGCTTCCTGTTTTCTAAGGAAAGTCCATATTATTATGTGAATTAGTTAATTCCTTCCAAAGTTTGTTTTCATTTCGTATCGCGTTCGAATTGGTGGCCTATTGGTATATTGTGGCATCATATGAGACTTTTGATTTTGTTTGGGGTGGCTTATTGCCTGAGCAGTTCGTACTGGGAGAGATGAGATTTTTGGATTTAGGATCAGAGCAATCTGAGTATATGAACTAAATTATGGAGATAAGACCATTATTTGGTCCTGAGTGAGGTGATGGTTTTGTTAGGTCTGTGGACCTAATGATTTGTTGACTCGGTAGTTGGTTATGAATTTCCACACATCTCTTCTATCATGGCGGTATTGTAAAGGTTAGAGTAAGACCTGTGTAAGTCATGGGGTGCAATGGGAGAATCGGATTAGTCGAGTAAGACCTGTGTAAGTCATGGGGTGCAATGGGAGAATCGGATTAGTAGGACTTTGACTAAATTGTTCAGAAAATGTTATTGTGGTCATGCGAGTAAAGTGATGAAAGGTATGAATTCAACAGAGTTATGCAGTCATGTTTGGGTACAGCGTTTAGTGATTAATATGGTGATCTTATGGTAGGAACAGGCCGGGCATAGAATCCCGGATGTTGGAATTGGGCTCTAGGGATTATTTACTTGAAACACAGGGAATATCTTCAGAATTGATTGAGCTGATGCGCTCAATTGAGTTGGGGTGGCACAAGAAGGTGCATGAGAAGTTAAACAGCAATTTCAAACTACTTCAGTGTAGTTTTTAGCACGTTCGAGGATGAACGTATGTTTATGTGGGAGAGAATGTAGCGACCCGATCGGTCGTTTTGAGTCCTGGCACTCCGTTCAGCAATCGGAGGCCATGAGCATCTTCGTTTCAGGTATTATGACATGTACGCATGGTCGAAATTGAAGTTCGGGAAGTTCAGGGTCGATTTGGAAAGAGGATTCTCATTTCTAAAGCTTAAAGTTGAAAGAATGAACTAGGATTGGAATTTTGAGTCAACGACCTCGTAATCAGGATCTGAAGGTTCCAGCAGGTGTGTATGATGATTCGGACTTGGGCGTATGCCCGGTTTAGGTTTTGGATAACCCGGGAGTGCTTTGGCGACTATTGTGGAAGTTAGCATTTTAGAATAAATTTCATAAGTTTGGCTTGAAGTGCATTTCAGTATTATCGATATCCGTTTGGGATTCCGAGACTATGAATAGCTCCGTATGGTGATTCTGGAGTTGGGGGTGTGATCGGAAGTGAATTCGGAGGTCCGTAGGTCATTTTGGATCCATTTGACTAAAGATAGAAATTTGAAGGTTTTTGAGAAGTTTGACCGGAGGTGGACTTTTTGATATCGGGGTCGGAATTCGATTCTGAAAGTTGGAGTAGGTCCGTAATGTCAAATATGACTTGTGCGCAAAATTTGAGGTCAATCGGACGTGATTTGATAGGTTTAAGCATCGAAAGTAGAAGTTGGAAGTTCTAAAGTTCATAAAGCTTGGATTGGGGGTTGATTCATGATTTTAGCATTGTTTGATGTGATTTGAGGCCTCGAGCAAGTCCGTAACGTATTTTAGGATTGGTTGGTAAGTTTGGTTGAGATCCTGAGGGCCTCGGGTGGATTCCGAGTGGTTAACGGATCGAAAATGGGATTTTGGAAGGTTGAGGATTTGCTGGTTGCTATTATAATTGCACCTGCGGGAGAGGAGCCGCAGGTGCGGAGCCGAAGAAGCGACTAGGAAGGCGCAGGTGCGGATTTTGGTCAAAGGTTTGAGGACCGCAGATGCGGTCAATGTTCCACAGAAGCGGGACCGCATCTGTGGAGAGGAAATCGCAGAAGTAGAAGAGGTCATCTTGGAGAGGACCGTAGATGCGGTCAGAGTTCTGTAGAAGCGGGACCGCATCTGCGGGAGGTATGTCGCAGAAGCGAAAAGGGGGTGGCCTAGGGGAGACCACAGATGTGACAATTCAACCGCACCTGCTGAACCGCAGAAGCAGTCAGTGAATCGCATTTGCGGAAATAGCTGGAGGCAGAAGGTTGTTTTAAACTCGGGGTTTGGTCATTCTTCTCCCTTTTTTCACTTGGCATGGGCGATTTTGGGGAGCATCAAGAGAGGATTTTCATTATCAACGACAAGATAAGATATCCCCACCTATTATGAGTTAAATACATCAATTATGTATGGATTTAAGTATGAATTGTGTAGAAAACAACTTCGCGTTTTGAGGGGAAAACCTAGAAATTAAATTCTTGGAATTTAACCACGATATTGAGTATGGAATTTAGTGAAAATTATATATTTGAGTTCCTAAGGTCATGGTTAATCTTTATTTTCGAAAAATTTCGGATTCTTGGCACGTGGGCTCGAGGGTGTTTTGGTCAACTTTTCGATCGGGGTTAGGAATTGCTATAAATTAGATTGTAATGAATAATTGAGCATGTATTAATGGATTTGCGTAACCGTTGGCTAGTTTTGGAGCGTGGTGCATCAAGTAGAGTCTTTGGAAGGGCGTGGAATGCCGGTTATGGATCTTTGGAGCGAGGTGAGTCTCTTTTCTAACCTTGTAAGAGGGATTGTCCCCATAGGTGAAATAATTGATCATGTGCTCCTATTTGCGGGGGCTACGTACGCATGAGGTGACGAGAGTCCGTGCGTAGCTACTACTATGCTATTGTTCAGGTAGTTAGGACCCAAAAATATGTTATATTTGGATTATTTATGAACCCATTCATAGAATGAATTGCTTAAATCACATTAAATTAGTAAGTGAATTTCTAAAAGAGTTAAACTTCATTTCTTAAAAATTGTTAATGGAGAATTTATTTTATTTGGATACATATTCCCCGATAAGTTCTTAATTGACTGATTGAGCATATATCTCTATGTGTACCTGTGTCGCATGCATGATTTGCGAGCAGGGTATGTGTTTATTTATGGAACGGGTCGAACGCCTTAGCAGATTAAATAGATGCATCTATAGGCGCGCCGTTAACCCTCGGCAAGTGCACAGTTTATTTCTGTTGGATCGGACCGTCGCCTCGGCATGATTTGCGCATGATATATATTGTTGTCTGGCAATTTTAAATGTTGACATTGCCTTTCATGGCTTGATACGAATTGATAAGATAATGAAAAGTAAAATCTTGGAACCTCCTTATTATTTGAGAAGGTGTTATCTGTTTTCTTACTCTGTATTATAATTGCTAGATAAATTCATGTTTTCCTAACATCTTCATCATATTATTATTGGACCACTAGTAAGTGTCGAAGTTTACCATCTCGTCTCTACTTCTTTGAGATTAGACGGGATACTCATTTAGTACATGTTGTTTACGTACTCATACTACACTTCTATGCATTTTTGTTGCACGGGTATATGTAACCCTAGTGGCCTACTCGTCGTAGCAGCGCGGATGATTTTAGGACTAGGTGAGTTGCATTATTCGAGGCTACCCGCAGCTAGTATAGTCCCTTTCAGTATATTGTATTTATTTCTTGTCCACTGTATTTCAGACGGATGTTGTATTTTATTTCCTTATTTGTAGATGCTCATGCACTTATGACACCAGGTTCTGGGAAGATTTTTGAATTATTCAATATTAAGTCTTTTATCGAATTTATGTTCATTGTGTAAAAAATTTATTATCTAATATTTAACGTATGAGAAAAATGATTTCCGCAAATACTAAAACTGAAATTTAATTATGCATTCTTGGTTGGCTTGCCCGACAATGGTGTCTGGCGCCACTACGACCCTTAGTGAATTTTGGGTCGTGACAATTTCGGTGAGATTTAATTATCAATGATCTGATTGTTACACCTGATGCCCTTCTCTTTAATTCTTTTTTATTTTGTCTAGTATTGGGAGTATTCTCATGAATCTACAATGTTTTGTGCCATTTTGGGCGGGATCGGACCTTGGAAGACCTGGGACGAATGTAACTCTAACATTTTCATAGTAACGGAAGAACGAGAAGAAAGGAAGTAACTAAATTAGGGCACTTTATACTTTATATAATAAGTTATACTCTAATTAATAAGGGTACATTGTAAGCAGGGGTATTCATAAAAACTTGAAAAATCTAACCAAATTGAACAAAAAAATTGTTTTTTTTGTTTGGTTTTAGTTAAGGGTGTCAATGGATATTTATAAATTGACTAAATCGATCGAACCATTTTTAAGTTTATTTTAATAAACCATAGGTTTTTATATAAATCTATAACCGTACCAATAATTCGAATATGTTTTTTATTGTATGAAAATAAATTGAAAAAATATCGATCGTATCAAATAAATTTTTAATGTCAAAAATATACTTATATATTAAGTATAAAATAATAAAGCTGTAAACATTTTCTTGGGCCTTGGAATCTAATTCCCAAACTGATAATTCACTAGTAAGATATAAAGTATTGTAGCGATTATAAGTAGCAAACTACAATGTATTGAATATGTTTCCTTTCATTTGATTTGGATTTATCTTTTTGAATGTACAAGCTTATATAGATTTTATTCTTGAGTTCTAGCTTGTTAACATCTTTCCACATGTGTAATTTATATTTCATTGTACTTTCTTAGGTTTTTTACGTTGTTGTATAATAGTTGATGGATCTATGCAGTATGCACTAGTCATCTTTCATGTTTTCTTTATTTCATCACCTTTTAGACTGTTAAAATATCTAGAGAGCTTTGCTAAGTCCTATACAAGTATATATATTAATGCGTAATATTTCTAGTAGTGACTTTTACATGACATTCAAAAAAAATATCGAATATTAATCGAACCGCATTGATATCAAAGAGAAACCGACATGATTGAGACAGTTTTGATAAGTCTAATTTTGGTTATACATAATAGAATAATCGAAAAATTGGTAAATATTATAAAATAACTGGCTGAACCAAACCATTTACACCCCTAGTTTTGGTTTTGTTTTGAATTTTAAAAACGAACTAACTTTGATTTGGTATTGGTTTTAATCAAAAAATAATTGAAAAAACGAAATCAAATCGACTATAGAAGTAGTTATGGATGTATGTATATTTTTATACAAAGTTTCTAAACTTTTATGGTACATATTAATCGTTTGCACTTTTGCTATTATGATAATATAGTTTTTGCTTCTACATTCTAGTTGTAGTTTTCTCTTTGCTAAGTACAAGGATTTGTTTCATGTTAAAGATAATCTATTTTTAATCGATTCCTTATTATTCATCACAAATTATTATCAATATATCTTGGTAATTAGATAGATTTTTCAAAGAGTAATTGGTTAGATAGTGTTACGTTGAAAATATAGTCATTTAAATATGTGTTTGGTGGTGTATGTCTCTATCTTTAAGAAAAAATCGTCAATAGACCCATAAAATCGAAAAACCAACAAAAACTGACATAAATTGAAGCGATAAAACTGACTTAATTGGTTTAGTTCAATATTTAAAAAATCGATTTACTTGGTTTGATTTTTTTAGGGAAAAATCAATCCAAATCGAACCATGAATACCCCTAATTGTAAGACCTGCCCTCCCTATGTGTTACAAAATATAGAACAACTTATATGTATAAATGTCAAAAATAATTCTTACTGATTTATGTCAATTATATGCAAAATTTGGGAGACTAAATATAATGACCCCGCCTATTGTTTTGTGTATTTGAGCTTTGTTTTCCCATTTGATGCTCATTGTATGTGTATTTGTAGTTACGTGACTTGCGATGATGGTTGAATTGGTTTCGGGAAGATTTTGGATAGAATTAGAATATTTAGTTCTATGGTTGGAAACTTAAGCTATAAGAGTTGACCGTGGTTTGACTTTTGTGTAAATGACATCTGAATTGTGTTTTGATGGTCCAATAGGTTCGTATGGTGATTTAGGGCTTAGGCGTATGTTCGGATTTGGATTTAAGGGATCCTAGGTAGATTTTGTCCTTTTTGGCTAAGTTGGAAATTTGAAGGGTTAGAAGGTTCATAGATTTGACCGGAGGTTGACCTTGGTGTTATCAGATTTGGATTATTGTTCTGGGAGTTGCAATAATCATTATGTCATTTAGGACTTATGTGCAAATTTGGAGTTATTCCGAATTGGCTAGACATGGTTCGACATGAGTTTTGGAAGTTTGAAATTTGATTAGTTTATTACGCTTGAATTGAAGTGTGATTCATAGTTTTGATGTTATTTTGTGTGATTTGGGGCCTGGAGTAGGTCCATGTGTGTTTTATGACTTATTGGTATGTTTGAACGGGGTCCTAGGGGTCTCCCATATGTTTCAGATGGGTTTTAGACTATTTCTGTCATGATTGGAATTGCTAGTTTTCTTGTGCTGTGGCCTTCATCACGATCGCGGAAGGAGTCACACGATCGCGATGTATGTTTTGGTGGCTGGTAGTTTTTCTTCTTCGCGTTCTTGTAGTGAAAGGCGCGATCTCAGGTTGTTTGAGAGATGAAGCTTCGCATTTGTGATTGGGGTCACGTTCACATAGCTTTTTGTCAGGCAGATAGTTTAGTCTTTGCGATCGCGGAAGGCCACCGCATTTGTATAAGCCTGGGTGCTGGTGAAGCACGATCGCGGAACAAGGGTTGTATTCGCGTAGGATCATCTGGTGGAAGTTGAGGTTTTGTTATTCGTGATCGCAAAGAATATCGCTGGGCATATATTTTAAGTTCTTATTTTCAGACTTTGAGTATATTTTATCACATTTTGAAATTGGGAGCTCGGATTAAGGTGATTTTTGAGGCGTTTTTAACCTACTTGAATTGGGGAAGTGTTCTTTACTCGAATTTGATTATTATTTGTGAATTCATCCTAGATTTTAATATTTGATTGGTGAATCTAAGAGAGAAAAATTTGGGGTTTTGACAAAAAATTTCTAAAGTGTGAAATGGAGATTCAAACCCCGATTCGAAGTTGGATTTGGATGACACTTGTATATTTGGATTCGTAATCGAATGGGTAGTCAAAATTTGTGACATTTTTAAGGTTATGAGAGGCAAGCCATGGTTAACTTTTTGATATTTGATACAGATTGGAGTTTCATTAATTGGAATCGACTTCTATAGTCGTGTTTGATATTATTGTATTGTTTTTTCACGATTTCACCTCAGAGGATGATTTGAGAGGTAAGCGCTTTTTAGAGTATGGATTTGGCTTGGTTGACGTAAATATCTTGCCTAACCTTGTGTTGGGGAATACCTCCTAGGATTTTCCCTCAATTGTTTATTCGTGTTATGTGAAAAGCACCGTGTACACGAGATAACGATCGTATAAACGGGTGTTATGTATAGCTTATGATCGGATTAGAACTTAGGCTATTCGTATGCCATAATTTGAAGATGTTTTTTTATATGAAACATGTTTTATCATTTTGTGGCTATGAAAACATGATCACTATAAAAGTCTGTTTGGAAAGCCACCCTGTAATTGAAATTGGTGTAATTACTAGGGTAGCAATTACATAGTCTAGTAATTATATAGTTGTGTAATTATGACGACCTGTTTGTTTGTTATAGTGCAATTACAAGTTTACTGTTCGGTTGCACAAGTGTTTAAATTTTAAATTAAGTAATTATCAAAACTTAAAATTTAGATAATAAATATATGCCTATAAATTTTTATAAATATAAATAATATTATATTTGGTATTTAAGATTTTTATTTGTTAGTGAATATACATTAGTTAGTAATCATATATTTATAGCTAATGTTGTAAAAATAATTTATAGTATATTTTTTAAATTAATAATATTTAGTTTAGATACTTACAAAAATTAAATATACGTTTTGTAAGAACATCATGGAATTCATGTTTTATAAAATAAATTAATATTTATAAAAATAGAATTATAACATTATTCAAATATTTGACAAAATTAATCTATCAATTCTAACTAAAAAAATAAACAACATGCAATATGAGCCAATACTACTAAATAAGTTAATGGAACCATGAATATAACACAATTTTAAAATTTATTATAAAATAAAATAGTTTAACATATGTCAAATTCCAACATAATAATAGTAAGTCTCATTGCAAGTTAAGGTTAGGAAACATGGTAAGTTTATAACTACATTGAACAACGAAATTTCATTTTAAGTGCATCATTCATTATATGCCAAGTTTATTAATGACTTGTTATTTCTAATATTAGGAGGTGTAGTTTCAAAAAAAATAGAATAAGAAAATGAATAAAAATAAAATATAAGCAATTACATGAAATCACAAGAAGTAAAGATAGAAAAGATAAAAAATAAATAATGTACAAAGAAAAATATATTTTAAACTTTCAAAATAAATTAAAAAGTAAAAATAAAATTAAAATAATGGAAATAAGAAGTTATAAAGAAAATAAATTAAAATAAAAATAAAAAGGAAAGAAACTAAGGGTGTGTTTGGTATAACGAAAAATGTTTTCCAAGAAATTTTCTTGAAAAACAAGTAGTAATCTTATTCATTTTTCGGTGTTTGGTACGCAAATTAAGGAAAATGACTTCTCAAGAGTATTCATAAATAATTTAGATATAATAAACAAGAAGCCATAAACTTTCAAACCAACAACCTTTCGAATACACACTTTCGATCTGCTAACTTTTGAAACCGCGAAATTTCGAACCCGTAAACTTTATAATTTCTAAACTCATAAACTTTCAAACACATAAACCTCCGAACTCATAACTTTGGTACTTGTAAAATTTTGAACCTTTAAACCGATAAAAAAAACTAAAACTGAAAAATATATTTAAAAAATATTTTTTTTGTGGGGAGGGGAGGGGTAGAGGGTGAGGGGCGAGGAAGAAAAATGAAAAAA
>MU724793.1:157398-170231 GCA_026770625.1 Nicotiana glauca
AATACCGAGCGCTCATGTGCACATACAGACGTGTGGAAGGAATTTCAATAGTTACATCTCAAGCTGAATCAAGTACGCACGATAAGAATTCCAAGAAAGTGAAGTTTTCCTAAAGGTTCTGCAGCCTCTTGAGGATAAATACAGACGTCTCCGTACCGATCCACGAGACTCTACTAACCAGCTCATGACTCATGAGGCCTAGTAACTTAGGCTCTGATACCAACTTGTCACGACCCCAATCCCGATCGTGATGGTGCCCAACACAATTGCTTGGCAAGCCCGACCAATTAACACTCACAACTCAATCACACCACCCATTTCCAATTTATAGCATTAAATTACCGTTTAATAAGTCTATTAACCAATAATCTAGATACAGACAATATAAATCACTAACTTAGCCAACATCTCCCAAAGACCTGGGGTCATGATCCTAGAGCCTCTAAGATAACAAAATAATAATCCTCAGTAATACTGATGTTCTAAAATGCGGAAATAATAAAGGAATAGGGGAGGAGTCGAGTCCTGCGAACGCCAGGCAGCTACCTTGACAACTCCCAAGAAACTCTGAAGCAGCAAATAGCTCGACTATGCTCCCAGAACACCTGAATCTGCACACGTGGTGCAGGGAGTAAAGTGAGTACTTCCAACTCAGTGTTAATAAGTGTAAATAATAACTGAGCGATAAGAAATCACGTAATAACACTCCATCATGCCATATAGTACAGTACAACCTTTTGAACAAAATAATAAAATCATGAAAATCCTTTAGAAACATCTAGCTCAGTTTAAAAATCTCTTTTGAAAATATTCTTTTTCCCACATTAAGCATATGAATGCGATATCAGGTAGTGCAAGTCCGCACACAAGTCAGCCCCTCGGGCATAGTACTCTATTTACAAATAACACCAGAGTATCTGGTACACAGTGCAAGAAATAGCATGGATGTCAATGATATGAGAGTACTAAATGTCATGCCACGTAGTACAGACAGGAATCAATGCGTGAATGCAATGCACATGACCGTTGCGACGTACATCCCGATCCATTTGGGTACCCGCGCTCACTATGGGGGTTCAGACTCCGGAGGGGCTCCTACAGCCCAAGCGCAATATCAATATGATACCACTGCAGCATGCAACATGATCCATCATCAGTCTAGAAAATGCACATGTAACACTGCTGCGGTGCGCAACCCGATCCACACTCAGTCCAGATATATGCACGTAAGCCATACAGGCACAATCAAGTTTATCATTTTCAGTTCCAATTATTAGGAATTATAGCTTAAGTGTTTAAGACTTTAGAAATTTACTAATCATTTCGAGACAGTGTTTAACTCAGGACTGATATCATGAAAACATGCTAAGCATCATGGAAACAGTGATAATAATCCCTAAGGGATCCAAATAATCGGCACGAAGCCCAAAACATGGCAATCAGCCCAAATCATGATAGCATCAAGTAGGTTTCAGTCAATCACGCAGTAAAATCAACAACCGGGACGGACCAAGTCACAATCCCCAACGGTGCTCTACCCCACGCTCAGACCTGGCGTGCAAGTCACCACAATACAGCACTATGATGTGCAAATCTGGGGTCTCAAACCCTTAGGATATCATTTACAAGTATTACTCACCTCGAACCGGTGAAATCTCTAGCTCGCGATGCCTTTGCCCCTCAATTCGGCCTCCACGCACATCGAATCTAACCAAAATCAGAGCAATTGCATTACAATATGCTAAGGAAACAATACCCAATAAAAAACAATCGAAAAATATCAAGAATCTCGAAACTAGAAAAAGTCGAGCCCCGGGCCCGCTTCTCAAAAAATTACAAAACTTACATTACCGGATTCCTCGTCTCTCCACGAGTCCGTACATACCAAGAACTCCCAAATCCGAGCTCAAATGACCTATCAAATCCCAGTTTGAAATATCAAAAACTCAAGCCCTTGCTTAACCCTTTTTGGTGAATTTCAACTAATTTCCATGTTAAATCTAACCAAATCTTGAGTATTTAGGCTAAGGAACTTACCTCCAAGCAATCCTCCTTGAATCCCCCTTCCATTAGCTCTTCCAAGCTCCAAAATCGCTCAACAATGGTGGAATAATATCATAGGCTCGCGGATGAAATATCACTTAAAACCCTTCTGCCCAGCTGGAAAATCCTTCATTGTGTTCGCGACCTCAGCCCCGCGAACGCGAAGAACATTTTTTTTATCCAACATTAACCTTACACGAACGCAATACCCATAATGCGAACGCGAGGCACAATATCATATACATACGCGAACGCGAGCCAAATAACGGAACACAAAGAGCAATAACTGGCCTGCCAAGAATCCTTCTACGCGATCGCGATATACCCCACGCAATCGCGAAGGCTTAAATGCCTGCAACACCTGAACTGAAATTCTGCAACTCCTCAACTTAGAAAATGGTCTGATTGGCCACCCGAAACCACCCCGAGGCCCCCCGGGACCTCAACCAAATGTACAAACATATCCAAAAATATCATACGAACTTATTCCAGTCATCAAAACACATCAAACAACACTAAAATCATCATTTTTCACCGAATCAAAGCCTAAGTTTCTTCAAAACTTCCGAAATGCATTTTCGATCAAAAATCTAACCAAACGATGTTTGAATGACCTGAAAATTTACAGACATATCCAAAATCACCCAACAAAGCTACTGCAACTCTCGGAATTCCATTCCGACCCTCGGATCCAAATCTCGCCTATCATCCGGAATTCGCCAAAACTCCAACTTCGCCAATGCAAGCCTAATTCTACACCGGACTTCCAAATTTAATTCCGATCGCACTCCTAAGTCACAAATCATCCCCCGAAGCTAACCAAATCACCAGAATTTACATCCGATCCTTCTAACTATATAGTCAACTTCCAGTTGACTTTTCCAAAAGAAGCTTCCTTCTAAGAGGCTAAGTGCCTCATTTCCAACTAAAACCAACTCAATTCTATCCGATTCATTCAAATACTGATATTAAAGCATAGAACAATGTAATATGGGGAAACATGGTGGTAACTCACGTGACAACAGGCCGGGTCGTCACAAAATCTCCTACAGAATATTTTAGTTAAAAAGGCAACCATAGTACAATGTATTAGGTGCATAAGTGCATGTATGCTTCAGACTTGGTAACGCGTATAGATATCAGTATCTGATACAATCACTGGAACACATAAAAAAAATTGTTAACATGACCGTTGAAAATTCATATAGTCAATCACGACTTGCTTCGATATTGACATGTTAATAAACCATGAAGAATGAGTAAATTAAGTGATATAGGAGATGGGGTAGTATAATAGACAGATATTAAATAGGTAAACTAACCTAATATCATAACAGCAAAATATTAGCTTTAACCGTAGGCAGAAAGCAGCAATATAACTATGGCTTTAACCGCATCCAATAAAGCAGCAAAATGCCTTCAAATGCATCCCAAAACAGCAGCAAAATGTGGCCTCACCTTCAACTAAGAGAGCAAGTGAAATTAAGTAAATATGTTGTATATCGATTAAAATTGCTAGAACGTTCCAAGAGAAAATTAAGTAATGCTAAGAGGTGCAAGAACAAGTGTACGTACGAACTACACATGTGTTGATCTGTTTTTTAGAACTATCATATTAGTTACATCTTAAAATTAGTTATATGATCAGATGAAAGAACAACAACTTAATTAAAAAGTTCAAATACATTACAATTACTTTTTCAAAGGAGGAGTCCTTATTTCCAAGCCTGGCTTGTAGTAGGAAGCATTGTGTTTCTTAGTTGTCTCTTGAGCTTCTTTTCCCTCCAAACCAAGGCGTTAAAATTTGCGTTTGCTCCCCGTGGCAACATCCATCATGCTTGGTTGGAACTCTTGGTGGATCTCATTTTCTTTATTTATGTAAGATAAAATGGAAAACTTTTGCACTGTATCATGATATTTTATAAATAATTTTTTCGTTTGAATTTTGAATATCTTTCCACTCAACTGTTTCTGCACATCCGCAAGAGGTAAAATTTGTTTCTGGGGGGACGAATTGGTTAGTTACGCATCAAAAGAGCGTCATTTTGCCATTTGTATGTTTTTGAAGTTAATAGTAATATGAAATATATACCTTGACATGGTAGATGTCATAAATTTCTTCTAAGCTGAGGCATAACATTTTCTCGGCAGGTTTGTAAGAAATAATGGCTGTTGCAAAACCACTATTGTCTCTAATAGTGACTTCAAATTGACATCTATTATAATGTAGAGAAAATATTTGGTTAGATGAATAAAAATAAAATAATTGTAAACTCTAAATAATTCATTAGTCATATAGAAGAATCTAGTAGCATTTATACCTTGGAATTAGATGAGTGGATCGCTGACAGTTTGTTCAATAAATTATCCTCTGAGAGAAAGATCTCGTAAATAATTGCTTACAGTCAGAACAAGTTAACACACAAAATCGTTGGTTCTCATTTGCCAGACAAAGTTCAGCTTCGACATAAAATATCTGTCCCTATATAATTCAAGAATGCCACTTTTTTTTTTGTGACTACAAAAAGTAATTAAATTTCAGTAGAATAATATAATTTATGTTGTTCTTACTTGAAGTTGTGCTTGAATATTGGAAATAGCTATGATTTCATCCTCAAAGGGAACCACCATAACAGAGCCTGTGGAAGATGTACTCTTTATCTTGTATGCATTAAGCATTGGTTCAATTCTTTTGGCCCTACAAGTTAGATAAAATGTAAAAAAATTGTTCTTGTATATATTAATGCGTTATATCAACAATATGCTTCTACAGATGGATAATTCACAAAGAAATACATGCATAATACCATGACTTCAACTCAACAGCTTCTGGATAAGGAGGATTGAAATAGATTGTTGTACTAAATTTGTTCGACAGCCCATTGAATTTGTTCGATGATCCTACATGCATTCAAATATTAAGATTTGATTTCATTGTTTGATATTTAAAAAGGAAAAAGGTAAAATCATGTAAGTACTAATACCTGATGGTGATCTACCAATTTTTCTAGCAAGAATAACTGGCTATTCATTCAGTTGTTTCAAAAGTTTATTCCCATAATATCAATAAAATCTTCCCAGAGTGTGAATTTTGTTGTTTTTTTTCCTGTAAGCAATAAATAGAAGATGTTCAAATACTATATTGAAGCCATATGAATAAAATACAATATTTGCACCAGGCTCTCTCGTGAGAACTTGTAAAATGGTTCACAAACCCAAAACTTGAAGCATATAGAAGAAATATAAAATGAGCATGAGATGACAACAATTCATAATATTGATGATTTATATCTTGATATATTTGGTCATTACTTTCAAGCAACATACTCTTGTAGCAAGGAAGTCAAGTAAACGTAATAAAAAGTAATAGCTAAATGTGAACTTGGACGGTAAAATAAATCTTAAATGTAAGACATTCTTTATTTACAAGGTAATATAAATTCAGAAGACACAAAAACTGAAAAAGTAAAATACTTGCCATATAAATAAATTCTCCCAAATATTTAAGTTGCAAAAACAAAGGAAGAGGAAAACAAAAAACGAAATATTTTACTTTGCAATCACATAAATCAAGAATCCAAGTTACATCTCATATACTTTGAGCTTGTGAGGTTAATATGAAATTGTGAACAATAACAAATATCTAGCTTAGACAAAAAAAAAAGGATGTCCATATATTTCAATAAAAGGAAGCCCTATTTCCCTAAGAAAAATTTTGGCACTATGAAAATATATGATGGAAGTTACACCTTTAATCTGGTTAAAGTAATGCACGAAGTCAGAACCTAATGGTTAAGATGTTCTTTTTCACACATTGCATTTCAAGAATTCTAATAAAGCCACTATCCTGAGTTTTAGCGTGAAGCTTTCATTTCTATGTGTGCTTGATTTAACAAGAACCATATTACAAGAGTGGGTTTGTTTCACCCTCTTACCACTCAGCAATACTACAATATGGAAATATAATCTCAAACTAAAATGCTGTAAAAACAACATCATAGTTGAATCACATGCAATCTTTTTTTGCCACGAAATGAGAAAACCAATAGCTATAGCAGAAAAATGAGAGGTAGTTAAAGAGGAGGAGGAGGAGGTGAAGGAAGATAAGGAACAACAAAAGAAATGGAGGAAAGGAATGGGAGGAGGCATATCCTTACTTCTTATCCATAACGATAAATTCTTGAATTCTTCTTTCATTTGCAGCAAATGTTGAAGGGCCGCAATTAATCACAATAGCAAGGACATCTTGCGTTAAACCAAAAAAAAACAAGTTAATATATTATGAAAATCATTGTGTCATAATACTAAAAAGATTTTTGAGAATGTATAATAAATGGATTGTATATGCACAAATATAGATAATTAAATCATTAAATACCAAATTCAGATTCTTTAGGTTGATACTCAAAAGTGTCAAATGTTGTAATAGTTAGGCACGTTGGCGGAGGTAATGGATTCTCAGGAGGAGTGACCTTTTCAATTGGCTCAACAATGGTACTTCTATCAATTGTCCAGGTGAATTTGTTAAGTGGATTTCCATATAAATAAGATGACTCTTTCACTTGTGCAATCGACACCAAGTAAGTGTGGAAAGGATCAAATAGATCTTCAAAATACATTATATCAGCGTTGAACATGATGGCCTGAACTTGATTTTCCTGTAAGAAAATAAGATATAGTTAGATTTTAATCATATACAAATAAATTGGAAAAAATTATACCACAATTATTGTTGGCAAATTTGTAAATTTAAAAAAGAATACCTCTTCATCCTATAGAGTCATGAGTTGATATTTTTTGGTTTTATCTTTGTTGTCTTTGGGACGACCTTTATCAATTACTTGGATCTTACAGGTCCGTTCTTCTGTATTGGAAGTGATCATGTTGATAGTTAACCTTTCACGCATAGTGGAATTAATCTGTAATTACAATATATTGATATTACTATAACAGTATACATTAACAATAAAAATAGACATAGTTTAATATAAATGAAAGAACATAGAAAAAAATCAAGTTATAAATATATTTACCATAAGAAATTATAGCATATGATCAGGAAAAAACTTTTTTAATAATTTCATCATAGACTATATTATATGTAGAGTGATCATCATCATCGTTAGCTGTAGGTGGTCTAATTAATACATTTATAAAATTAGATTTTTTGGCTCTTGATAAAGCAACATACAATTGACCATGAGAAAAGACAGGTTCACGTAAATAGATACCCACAAAATCTAATGTTTGACCTTGAGCTTTGTTTATTGTCATGGCGAAACATAATCGAACTGGAAATTGTATTCTTTTAAAAGGGAGAGTTAATTTCTCATCTTCTGATGTCATGAGTGGTATTCGCGGAATAAATACATGTCTATTTTTAAAATAGCCGCTAGATATTGTTGCACTAATGACATGAGTTTTAAAATCATTACATATTAATCGTGTTCCATTGCATAAACCTTCACTGGGATTCAGATTTCTTAATAACATAATTGGGCAATTTTTTTTAAAGATAATTTATAAGGAGGTAAGCCAACGGGATTTAAAGTGTGCAAAAAATCTTCATACTCACTCTAATATTTTGGATCAATTATCTCATCAATAGCAATGTAAACTTTTTCGGTGGTTGGAAATTGAGCCAGAAGCATGTCATTTATTTCATCAACGAAATCATTTTTGGTTGTTAGAATAGCACGAGAAGTAATGAAAGAAGTATTTGAATGACATTTGTATAAATCAGGATAAGTAACTCGGAAGAGCATATTCAATGATTCTTTTTCAGAAGTAAAATGAATAATGAGAGAATGAGGAATTTCAATTTTTCCATAGGCATTTTGTCTTTCTTTTCCATCACCAATTCTCATTAAATATTCACAAAAAGCAGAATCTGTTTTCACACGCATATTCTCTGATAGTTGTAATTTTTCAAGTTCATTCCAAATTTCAGAGCACAATAAACTCTCACGAACAAAATCTTCCTTTTTTCCACTACGAACTACGGGAAGAGTTTGTCTAAAATCACCACTGAAGACAACTACCTTTCCACCAAATATTATATTAGTTTCCATTAGATCTCTTAAAAGCAAATCAAATGCTTCTACCATTTCCTTTTTTGCCATTGAAATTTCATCCCATACAATCAGTTTTGCATCTCGTATTAAAGGTGCTAATGAACTTTGCTTACTAATATTGCAGCTGAATTTTCATTAACATTAATAGGAATTTTAAAGCGAGAATGAGCAGTTCGACCTCCAGGAAGAAGTGAAGCTGCAACACCGGAACTTGCAGTTGCTAAAGCTATAAATCCTTTATGCCTCACAGTAGCTAATAAAGCATGATATAAAAAGCTTTTACCAGTTCCACCGGGGCCATCAATAAAGAACGCCCCTGGTCTATTAGAAAAAATTCTGTCTAGAATCATATTGTAAGCTCTTCTTTAATCAATGTTTAATTTGTTTTCTAACATTAAATCTTCTTCGCTAACAATGATGTTTCTTTCGGAATGAACATCTTTAGCTTCTTTTGCTTCCGCAGATGGCTTTATTATTTCTGAAATTAGTTCAAATTCATTAATATCACGACCCATTGAATGAAGAATATTGTTAATATGGTTTAACACTTTGTAACGGATTTCTCTTGTATTTATATTCGAATTTTTTTTAAAATCTTCAGACATTGGGTTTTCAAATTTTTCCCATAGTTCTCTTGGATTAGTTGGATTACAATATATTAATAACATAGCAAATAATTGTCTTAAACTGGACGGCATTTGATAACTTACAGCTTCAGACATACATTCTACCAAATTATTATCACACACTAATAATCCTCTTTTTTCTGCAGCTTCTCTAAAAGTTTAACATTCTACTCCATTTACAGTTTGCAAATCTTCATATGATTTTGGTCCTCTCACATTCATTAGAAGCAATCTAAGATAGTATCTTTCCCCTTCAGTTGGATGACATGTCATCACACGACCAATAGCACTTCCTCATTGACGACGTGTCCATATTTTATCTGTTGTTGACCATACAAAGTATTCTAGAAATTCTCGATATAATAAATTTAAGTCCATAGCATCTTTTTTTTCTCGATTCATTAAAAAAAAACTCAGTTAATATTGTTTTTTTAATCATAGGATTGTTCACAATTTTAGTAATATTGTCTGTATTCTTGAAGGAAACAAGTTGTTGTCCATCAAGATGTAGTTGAAGATGATATACATTCGAAAATATTTCACTAATAGGGAAGCAAATATACGCCATGTAGCTTCAGGTGGTGACACCCACCTAGCAGATTGGTATTCCTTAATTTCATCTATCTCTATGTTTGTATCAGTAGCATGTATATGAAATGCAATTTTATCATGTCCTTTGCAAATATACTTATAAATATGCTTAACAACTTTAATATCATAGCAAATATCTACATTCATATGACAGTTGAACTTACAAAGTAAATATGAATTATAAGGAACAACCCATGAATTATCAAGAAAGTGTCCTCTTATTTGCACTTTCTTTCCTGTGTTTCGTCTTCGATAAATTGGATACGAATTTTTTCCTTTAGTTGTTTGTTCTGCAAAGTCCTTTGGATACTTAAATTTACAATGACCTTTCTTTTTCATGCAAGAATTTATTGGATTTAATTCTCCACATGGACCGTGCATCATATGATCTATAACAAGAGAATATAGTGTGGGATTTTCTTTTTTATCCGGTATTTCAGCACATACAAATCAATCATATGCTTCAGGAGTTAGTAATTTATATTTTTCATCAAGTATTATAAGAAAATGAGCATGTGGAAGTCCCCACTTTTGAAATTCCACTGTATACATAAATGCTGAGACTTTACCAAATATTTGTGTTTTGAGAATATCCTTTTTCAATTCTTCTAGTTTTGCTCGAAATACTCGACTAATTAAATTGGGTCTATTTTATATTTCATCTATCGTCAGAATGTTTTCTTTTATTTTAGGCCAAGAAGGATTACACGTCATAGTCAAAAATATATCTGGTTTTCCAAACCGTTGCACTAATGCAATAGCATCCATATACCTTCGACGCATATCTCTTGGGCCTCCTGTAAAGCTAAGTGGGAGTATTTTTTGTTTTCCAACCTGTGAAGCTTCTCTTTCCCCACATCATAGAATATCTAAGAGCCCACCTAATACATCAACTCTGAATAAATCTTGATAAAAGTAGCAAAGTCTAATCTTTGGCTTTCAATTTTTATCTATTCATCCACAACATATTGTTGGAATAATCTTCCAGCATGTAAAAGTATATTTTCATCATCTCTTATTTGAAGTTTGTAACAATAATATTCACGACAAGAAACATTGTCTCTTTTTCGTTTTCCTTTTTGCATAATCTCAGCTTCCATATCGAGTAATCCATCAATTGAACACATATTCATTAAACTCGGTAATTGTTCATGTTCACAATATATTCGCATTGTTGATTTGCCGGTAGAATGCTTAATTTTCTTAATACCACAATGTCATCTATTTTGACCGTAAGGAAACAATAATGAATATTGTAATGGATCATAACAACCATAATAATAATTAACCAGCTGACTTCTATCACTTTTCGTATATATACGCATATGTGGTGTAGGAATAGAGTTATTGATATCTTGTTCGACCCATATACCTATAACTTTTGATACAGTTGGTAAATTATATACTCGTTGATCTAAACCAGCATCACTCTTAAGTGCAATGTAGAAATTATATAATTGTGGAATATTTATTAAGGATTTCAAAAACATTGAGTATGGATTAATTTTTAGTATATTCATCAAACTTTTTACAATATCTTCATTCATTTTGTTTGAACATGCCATTCGATTTCTCACTTCATTTTCACTATCAAAGAAGTATAACTGAAGGTTTTTTTCCTTTTTGATCAGCCGGTATCAGGTCATTTATGAAATGATACATTTTCCCTTGAACACGGAATGTATAGTTACCATTATTTCTTTTTGCTAGCTCTTTATCATAAGTTACACCAAGGGATGTGAACGCAAATATGTTATTGTATGTTCTAATATAAGTTCGAAAATATTTTGATTCCTCACTATTTCCCAAATAAAGGTTGCTTATTCTATTGGCATTTCATGTGAAATTAGTTGAATAGAACCGTTACCACAACAGAATGCAGGCGGTTCATATTTAAATTTTTTTGCTCCACAAAATTGACATTTCGGTACTTCTTTTAATTTAACATAAGTATATTCTGCTTGCATACTACTCGAACAACCAGGTTCTGTGAAAACATTCCCTGCATATGAAAACTCTAGTATTGAGTAGATTATTATTGTAAGGCCCCGAAAATTTTTTTTTCGAGTAATTTAAGATTTCGTCATGCCAAGGTAGGCTAAACTATTTTATTTCGTGTGCAATTAAGGATTTATGATATTATGGATATCAATTGGATATGGTAATAAGTGTATAAGTCTTATTATAAGTGATTTGGGGTCTAAGAAGAGGCCTAAGTCTAAGCCAAGTTGGAAAATTGCATATAAGACGAAATCTGTAAATGAGTGCGCACAATACCTTACTTTGAATGATCATATCTCCTGTTATATAAGGATCTGTGTAATGCACAAACTATAAAATTAAATCCCTTTGAGTCTAATTTCCAACGCAACAAACCGTTTGTCATTTGGAGGTGTAAACCGAAAGTTATGTCCATTTTACTGGGCAAGTTTCACTCGCGCGAACTTCGCACGAACTTTGAAACTTCGCACATTTTGCTGAGTATTCTGCCTCCGACGCGCGAACAACGCGCGAAGTATGCCAAAATTCGCGCGCCTGGAAGGTTTTAATACCCCTAAAGACCGAAAATAAGAGATTTTGAGATATCTCTCAAGGCTAGGGTTCTCTCTACACCCCAACTCGACCAAGGCATCAAATTGCACACCTAAGGTGAGTTTTTAAGTATGTTTTCATGGTGATTTCACTTCTCAATTACTAGTTACAACATGATTTTGGTTGGATTTAATAGGATTTTTTTCAAAACCTCAAGAACACCCCAAAGTTGTCTTTCAAGAATTGGTCTACAAAAGGTAATCCTACACCTTATACTTATATATATGGATATATTATGGGAATAGGAGTATGAATTAAGTGTTAGAACTCTTGGTGTAGTGATTGAAAGCCATAAGTGCCTAACCTAGGTTGTGTTGGTTGTAGAGATTATAAAAAGGGCTAATTAAGGAGGTTGATGGTTGAGTATGTACGAATGGATTTACATATGTTGTTGGAAGTTATAAATTGGTTAGAAATGATGGTGGAATGAATTGTTGGTTAGTGGTTATGGTTGGATGAATTATATTGTGGTTATGAGACGTAAAGATCTATACCTACAAGGTGTTTGATAATAGGCCTAAATAACATAAGTTATGGAATTTATTACTAATATTAGCCCTATTGAATGTTGTATTGTAGATTGAAGTTGCTTAAGTGTATTGAATCGTTGTAGTATCATTAAGGGGCGAATTTGAGGTATGTATGCTAAAACTCCCTCTTCTTAGAAATTGAGCTCCCATGGTGTCCCTGTGTATGTTGTAAGTCCGGAATTTGATTTATGTAGTATTCATTATTTCAAAGAATTTGTGTGTTGCAGGAATATATGTGAAGGATTTACCTCAATGTGTTTAATATGTTATTCTTGGTAAATGAAGATATGTGAATAATGGGAACTATATGCTAAAATGCCTAGACTTCAAGTCAAGTTTAAATTGAGATTTTGATGCCAAATTGTGTGAGAAAACTC
>MU724795.1:0-118876 GCA_026770625.1 Nicotiana glauca
GTCCTTTAATTGGAAAAACTCCCTTCCACCAACGCCCTTCGCGGGGTGCGGTAGCGCCAAAAGGAGGTGTGACACCTAGGCCTGGGGTGGCACTTCATCCCTTGGGTTTCTCCTTTCCCAAGGGATAAAATGGCACTACTGGCTGTTGAGGTTAGGGCCCACCGAATCTTCAACCTTTGGCTTTGGCGGGCCATGTCTCTTTTCTCTGCCTCTTCTGCATCCCCTCATTTTCCTCTCCTTCATCTTTTCCCTTAGTGGGGACCTTCCGCGGGATTGAGCTAGGAATCTAGAGGAGATGGCAGTCGAAGGAATCTCCCTTGAGGACGCAAGCTCGAGGGGGCGGCGCTCAAAGATGCTGATACCGAAGATGGACCTTCGAGGATGGACCAGGTTCTTGGGTTTCATCACATGTACATCTCTCCGTTCCTGTGTCTTTATGTAGAGACCTTCCGTAGGCTTTTGTAATTGTATGTAAGGACCCTTCGAGTGCTGTTGTAAACGAATACTTATGAAAATGAAGATGTTTTTTTATTTTTGTCTTCGATACTTGCCATGTTATTGTATATTCTTGCATACTTTGAGGACTTTGAATGTTTCACTTTGTTAATGATTGTTGATTTCTAACTCGGGTGCGAGCATTTTTCCCGATCTTCAGCCGGTTAAAATGGCTCTTTTCCGAGCCCATTGTCATACCTTCGACCAAGCTTGAATTGGTACGATAAACCTGGATCGTCGGGTCCCTCGAGCCCCATGGAGATAGGGTGCCAAAGCCAAAGTCGACTTCGGGCGCTCGGAGCATTTACTTTGAGCTAGGCGTAGATAATCTTTTGAGGTGTTGTAGTCAGGCTTCTGAGAAAGGGGCTTGTTTGTATTTAGGTGATTTTCTACGGTTGAGCACTCGTGGGGGAAGCTTGAAGTGCTTATTTTTCTTTTCGGAGAGGGAAACCACGAGATCGGGTACCACCTCGAGCTTTATGATGGCACTGAAGGTTCTCTGAATCCTAATTTCTCTTTGGTGGAGGTCCTCAAGGTTGGGCACTACCTCGGGACTGGAGACGATGCAGTTGGCTCCTTGAAGCCTAACTTCTTATCGATGGAGGTTTTTGAGGTCGGGTACCACTTCGGGATCTGTGTCGAGGCCGTTGGCCTCCCGGGGCCTATTATTGATAGGCGAGTCATTGTTGTCTCCCACACATATGTGGGGTGGCTCTTACTTTTTTTGGAAGATCCCATTATTATAAATAGTTGTCCTTCCGCCTTGGCATTGGGTCCTTTGTTACCTTAAGCAAAAAAGTGTTGGTGTAGATCCCTGCTTCAGTCTGCCAATCCTACCATAGCTATGACTGCCACTTCAAGGTCGGCTTGGTAGGGAGAGGTTAGTTCTACTCCTGATGCTCGGGATCAGCGGGATTTTACTCTGAAGACTATGTCTTTGATAAGAGAGGAACATCTGGAGATGGCGAGGAGATACTATGGATGGGGCGTGGGGGTAGCATTGCAAGCGCATTCCCCGAATGAGAGCATTACGAACCCTACTGATGGATTCCTTAATGTGCACTTATACCCTTTTGCACTAGGCCCCCTAGATAGGGCCGTGCTTGATTTCTGCCCGAAGTATCAGGTTACTTTGTTGCAGAGAAGGTTGGGCTCGAATTCATGCTTAGCCACCTCTTCAGGCTGTACCGGCCCTTTCATCATCGAGGCCTGCTAACCTTGTAGTGTCATTCGTCTACACCCTTCATTGTTGATGATGAGGAAAATGGGGATCAAGAGTGGGCTAGTCAATTTGTCCAGGTCCAAACGGCTGACGTTATCCCCGTGGAGCTCATGCCTTTTCCTGAGGGATGGAATTATGTGCATGATTGGAGTATCTCGAGCTTTCTTAGATTCGCTTATAGCAAAATCCAGCTTAGTAATTGTGCTTACTTCTTTCCTGCAGCAACTTCATAGTCGCTAGGTGAATTTCCTGATTTGCCTGGCTGGGTTCGGAGGTTGGTGACCCATTCGACTTGAGACGAGCATAGGTGGTGAGCTATGTCTCATGGCAGATGGGAAGCAACATACCCAGGTATGCGCATATGCTTCTTTTACCTTGGTCTTCGTATAATTCAGATGACATGTTCCCTTTTTGTTTTGTACTAGCTTTGCCATCGTAGGTACCAGACAGTCCCTTAGGGTGAGGATGTTTTCCTCTAGGGAGGGGGGAGGAGTCATCGGCCTCTGAGCCAAGGGACGATGGTGATAAAAGGGGCTTACACTTGCAGTGTGATAGAGCTTTTAGTGAGGTAGAACGGGCCTGCATCTTTGAGTAAAGGCTATCGCCCGAGCCATCTGTTCCTGGAGTCTTTGGTTCCGGAGCAGTGATTCCTCTGAGTGGACATGCCTTGACCGAGATCCATTCTTCTAGGCTGAAGAGGTTGGACCGGAGGAAGTGTGCTCGGCCTTCGAGAAAGCCCATCAGCTTCAGTTCATGGTGAGTCTTGGTATAGTCCTTCTGTACTTTGTGTCTTCCCTTCCCTATTAAGTTTTTCTTCTGCAGACCTTTGATAGGCTCAGGTCCAAGCTGCTCCATCATGGGTCTAGGATTTAGAAAGCTCTGGATGAGGGTCACTCCCTCAGGCTCCTCAGTGAGGAAAAGGAGGTTGAGTTGATGCACTGGCAATATGAGGCGTACTGGAGCTCGAGTTACGAGAGTTATTTGATGGAGTAGGTAACCTCTCGTAGTATGTGTTTTGCCTTTTTGACCTTAAGGTTAATCCTTTATCCTATCTTAGTTGCAAAAAAAGACAGAGGCTCTGGAGTGCCTCATGGGTGAAGCCGACCGAGTCAAGAATGCTTGCGGTGAACTGAGGGCTTAAGTCCAGGCTCACGCTTCAGAAGAGAAGGGTGTTTTGGCTAAAGTTCCCACCTTCGAGGTCCTACTTCGATTGGTTTGTGATAATGTTTTAGGTCAAGCGGATATGATCGTGAGGCTCGAGTTCAAACTCTCGAAAGTCAGGGGTAAATTTGTCGATGTCGCGGATGAAGTAGCATTAAGTCGGACCAAGGCTGATTAGGAGATGGCGATTCATATGAAAGACATTATTGACGCCCAAGCCGAGTTGAAGCGGGCCCTCGATTATGAGAAGAGGATCGAGGTATATATTTGTTGCAGATCCTGAAGAGAGGTACTCGAAGAGATCGGCGCTAGGGGTTTCGTTCTCTCGGAGGAGTTTGCTCGAGCAAGGGCGAACGAGCGTGATGCTTGGTCACTTCTTGCTAACATTACGGAGAACAAATTTGGGGCTGGTAGGCTGTAGCCTTCTGGAGCGATCGTAGATTTTGATGCTTTTTCATTTTGTATTTGTCATTCGCAAAGCATGTTTGTATATGGAGAATGCACCTTTTGTGTATGATAACAGAGAACTTGAAGCTTTATATATTTTGTATCTCTTTTTGCATCGCTTTCAACCAGGCGAGCCGGTTATGGTATTTTGGGGGAGCCCTATGGGTCCGGAGCTAATTAGGCAGGCCTAGAGGCTTATAAGTGCGATTTTTGACGCGAGTAGGCGTTAGGTCCTTTGTACTTTGCCCAGCTGTTTAGGCCTAGTCTCTGAGTCAGGCATTGACTCGAGCTTACCTGACCTTCAATCTCCTTTTCCTGCATGGGCGGATGATGACTGTTCCTGCACCTTGCCCTTGGGCATTTGTGTTTCAACTATTTTGGGTTCAGTCTTCGAGTTGCGTTGCGACTCCAGTTTTTTTGACACTCAAGTTTTTTTTGCGCATGTATGGGCGGATGATGACTGCTCTTGTTTCTTGGGTCGAAGCGACTTTTATGTGTATGGCCCGGAGGCTTGTTTGGCTAGCAACAATGGCACTTACGTTGTGCCCTTAGGCATGGCTAGTTAACTATCTTAGATCCGGTCTCTAAATCGGGTTATGAATCGAGCTCATTTTAATCCTGAAGTTTTCAATTTTCAAGCTGGCAACAGTGGCTCTTACGCTGTTCGGTTGTTGAGACCTTTTAGTATGCGGCCTAGAGGCTCGTCAAGCTGGCAACAATGGCTCAATTTTGATGCTTTTTCCCGTGGTTATTTTGTAGGCTTTGTTTTCCACTCGTTAAGGTCTTTTTGAAATGATTTTTCCTGACCCGTTTCTGGTTCAGGAAGAACCTCGATTTCAAGTCATTAGCAGCGATGTTTGAGCACCTTAGAAGGTTCTTAGCTCGTAGGCTGAGTAGCTCGAAGCCTTGTGATTTGGAACTGACATGGTCGAAGCTCATTTGCCTGTTAAGAAAAAACTGTTTTAACCTATTCTTTTTGAATTATATTAGAAGTAATGGTCTGCAATTTTTGTTAACGACAGTCGGGCATCCCCGAGTCGCGTTAATTTGACTGGTGCAGCAGTTTTGACCATAGTCATATGTGTTTGGCCGGAGCTATTTTTTATTCTGAGTGATAGTTTAGGCATCCACACCGAGGGTATACCCTTTCGGGATTCTTACAAATGCGACGTATGGCCTCAACTTTGGGATTGAGTTTTATGCCTGTTGTAAGGTCTTAAAAAATTTCATGCTTGTTGAGGTCTTACAGTTTGTCATGCTTGTTGAGGTCTTACAGTTTTTGTTGCTATGTAGAATAGATCTGGTTATACCGAGTCTACCTGCTCGAGGTCTTACAGCCTCGAGTTTGCCAGTGTACGGCAATTGGAGGCAATCTCTGAGTCATCGACTTTACTTGGGCCTGAAGGCCCTTATTTGTAAGCTCAGAGTTACCTTGTTTGGGCTTTATAAGTCTGGAGTTCCAAAACTAGGGTCATGTAGGTGCCAAATTGTTGATGCTAAGTCTCCGAGTATTTTGGGACGCATTTGATGGAGGGATCCCTGCCGAGAGTATGCTGAATTTTCCTTTTTTAGAGCATGAGACGCTGAAAGATACTCTTTTATTGCTTGGCGTAAATACATATCGTTTCATTGTTATAAGCTTGGCCGGTGCGAGCACCGCACCTTGGACCATTTGGTTCGGTACATGATTCCCTATTAAAACTCATTATGTCATTCCTCTACCCTTCCGAGCGGATGGCGCCTTCAAAAGAGGGGGGTGTCCTTCATCGTTTGATTGTAGAAGAAGGCCTGTGATCTTGCCGGATCCCCCTCAGGAGGTACGTTTCTCCTTTAAGAACCTTGCTGGAGAGACCCTCTTCGAGGCGGATGTTAGGCCAAAGGGAAAGAGCGCAGTGGGTTCTGTTAAGCTCTTCGGGTAGAGTTAGAACTTTCGAACGCCCTGGCCGGGTGCCTGCATACAAGTTAGTGAAAAATAACAAAGCAGGGAGGTAGTTTTTCTTTACCGCGGGATGTGTAAGCGATGTTCCAAGGTTTGGTATGTTCCTGCTGTTTCTGGGTGTGGATTCTATTACATCCCTCCGCTATGTTGAATCGGGCTTGGTCGACAATGTAACAAACCAACCGGTCATTTTGAGCACTAGTGCGTCGTTCAGCAGTCTGAGGCCATAAGCAGCTTCATTTCAGGTATTGCGACTTGAACGTGTGGTCGGAATTGAATTTCGGGATGTCCAGAGTTGATTTGGAAGGAGAATCCTTATTTTGGAAGCTTAAAGTTGAAAAAAAAAACTAGGATTGAAATTTTGAGTAAACAACCTCGGAATCAGGATCTGAAGGTTACAATAGGTTTGTATGATGATTTCGGACTTGGGCGTATGCCTGGTTCGGGTTTTGGATAACTCGGGAGTGTTTTGGCGCCTATCGTGGAAGTTAACATTTTAGAAGAAATTTTATAAGTTCTGCTTGAAGTGCATTTCAATGTTATCGATGTCCATTTGGGATTCTAAGACTGCGAATAGCTCCGTATGGTGATTTTGGAGTTGGGGACGCTATCGAAAGTGAATTCGGAGGTCCGTAGGTCATTTTGGAGCCATTTGGCTAACGATAGAAATTTGAAGGTTTTTGAGAAGTTGGACCGGGGGTGGCCTTTTTATATCGGGGTCGGAATCCGATTCCGGAAGTTGGAGTAGGTCTGTAATGTCGAATATGACTTGTGCGCAAAATTTGAGGTCAATCGGACGTGATTTGATAGGTTTAAACATCGGAAATAGAAGTTTGAAATTTCGAAGTTCATAAAGCTTCAATCGGGGCGTAATTCATGGTTTTAGTGTTGTTTGATATGATTTGAGGTCTCGAAAAAGTCTGTAATGTGTTTTGGGACTAGTTGGTATGATTGGTTGGGGTCCCGGGGGTCCTGGGAGCCTCGGGTGGACTCCGGATGGTTAACGGATTGAATTTTGAATTTGGAAGAGGGCTGAAGGATCTGGTTGCTGGTATTTTTGCTTCTACGGCAAGCTAGCCGCAGAAGCTGCCCCGTAGAAGAGGAAAGGGAGCCGTAGAAGCGGATTTGGCTTAGAAGAGAAAGGACCGCAGATGCGGTCATGTTTTCGCAGATGCGGGACCGCACCTGCGGTTGAGGGGTTGCAGATGTGGAATGACGGGCAGTTGGAGCGGACCGAATATGCGGTCAATGTTCTGCAGAAGTGGGACCGCATCTGCGGAGGTAATATCACAGAAACGAAAAGGGGCAGCCTTGGGGGGACCGCATAAGCGGTGGGCCATACGCAGAAGCAAAAATTGGGCTAGATCCCAGTGTCCGTAGGAGCAGCGTTTTGTCCGCAAAAGCGGGACCGCGGAAGCGCAAACATTTTCGCAGAAGCGGAAATTGCTGAGTTAGATAGAGTGTTTTAAAAATTGGATTTTGGCCATTTCTCCCATAATTTTCTTGGCTTGGGCAATTTTTGGGGAGCTTCAAGAGAGGGTTTTCATCATCAATGATAAGGTAAGTTATCCCCACCTATTTTGAGTTAAATACACCAACTATGTATGAACTTGAGCATTTAAATTAGTAGAAATTTGGGGTTTTGGTAGAAAGACCTAGAAATTATATTCTTGGAATTTAGCCACATTTTGGGGATGAAATTAAGAGAAAATTTATATTTGAGTTCGTGAGTTCATGGATAATCTTTAACTTTAAAAAAAAATTGGATTTCCGGGCACGTGGGGCTGAGGGAATTTTGATTAACTTTTCGGTCGGAGTTAGGAATTGATACAAATTAGATTGTAATGAATGTTTGAGCATATATTAATGGATTTGCATAAGCGTTGGCTAGTTTTGGAGCGTGGTGCATCAATTAGAGTCTTCGGAGGGGCGTGGAATGCCGGTTATGGATCTTCGGAGTGAGGTGAGTCTCCTTTCTAACCTTGTAAGAGGGAATTGTCCCCATAGGTGAAATAATTGATTATGTGCTCCTAATTGCAGGGGCTACGTGCGCACGAGGTGACGAGAGTCCGTGCGTAGCTACTATTATGCTATTGTCCGGGTAGTTAGGACCCACAAGCATGTTATACTTGGATTATTTATGGACCCATTGATAGCTTTAATTTCTTATATCACCATGGATTAGTAAATGAATTTAAGAAGGGATTAAAACATAATTTTTACTGAATTGTTAAAAGAGAAATTGTTTTATTTGGATAAATATCCCCCGATAAGTTCTTAATTGACTGATTGAGTATGTATCTCTATGTGTACCTGCGTCGCATGCATGATTCGGGAGCAGGGTATGTGTTTATTTATGGAACGGGCCGAATGCTTCGGCAGATTAAATAGATGCATCTATAGGTGCGCCGTCGACCCTCGGCAAGTGCACAGTTTATATTTCTGTTGGAACAAGTCGTCGCCTCAAGTTGATTTGCGCATGTTATTTGTCACTTGAGAATTTTAAACGTGAAATTTTACCCTTCGTGGATTGATATAAATTGATAAGATAATGAAGAATAAACCTTGAAATTTCTTAATTATTTGTTGAAGGTATTTACCTGTTTTCCGGCTTCGTAAATTAGAACTGTTATATACATCCATGATTTCCTCACATTTTAGTATATTGTCAATCGACCTCTAGTAAGTGTCGAAGTTGACCATCTCGTGTCTACTTCTTCGAGATTAGGCGGGATACTCATTAAGTACACGTTATTTACGTACTCATACTACACTTTTGTGCATTTTTGTTGCACAAGTATATGTATATCTAGCAACCTACTAGGCGTAGCAGCGCGGATGATTCTGGGACTAGGAGAGTTGCATTATTCGAGGTGACCCGCAGCTATTGTAGTCCCTTTTGGTATATTGTATTTATTTCGTGTCCACCATATTCCGGACGGATGTTGCTTTTTATTTTCTTATCAGTAGATGCTCATGCACTTGTGACACCGGGTTCTGGGATTGTTTGAAGTATTGTATTAACTGCTTATCATTTAAATTTGATTTGAGACTATATTCTTTAAAATTGCTAAGTTGAAGGAAAATCCAATATTTCAAAAGTAATAAAATGAGATTTTGATTAAGTAATTTGGTTGCCTTGCCTGACAGCAGGGTCTGGTGCCACCACAACCCTTTGTGGATTTTGGGTCGTGACAACATGGTATCAGAGAACTAGGTTCCTAGGGTATCACGAGTCATGATCAAGTCTAGTAGAGTCTCGCGGATCGGTACGGAGACGTCTGTACTTATCCTCGGGAGGCTGCAGGACTATTAGGAGTACTTCCCTTCTTGATTCCTTATCGTGCGATTTGATTCCTGTGAGGTTTATGCCTTTGTTCCTTCCTACTTAATCCTACGCGATGCAAAGTGCTTGTCATAAATCGAGAGTTGAAGAATTAAATAGCACTACAGATGTGATACGGGATGTTTCTCCCGGTATAGCTGATCGAATTATTATCGTCGCTTTATGGAAGAATGTTTTATTATTTCAGCCCAGTAGCGATACTTCTGAGGGCTTTAAGGCTAGGCACAAGTTTCCACGATGCTTATGAATAATTGTTCTGCAGTATTGTTATAATGGTAGGATGTTTTGCCCACATGTCGGGGCAGTGAATGACTTGAATGGAGGTTTACTCAGGGCATAAATAAGAGATTCAGCATTTTATCCCGGTAAGGGAAAGGCAATCGGACTAAGGATGGTTAGAAGTGGGCTGGAGAAAGTAATGAGATTTGGTATTTGCAAGCGTGGTGGAGCTTTCTTCTATGATGGGGTGTTGTTGTCCTAATTGAACATACTAAGTTTTTCGGTGTTATGATCTGCTACAATTCGCCTTTAGGGTAAGATATTGAGAAATAGTATCGGAGATACAACTATCAGATATCATAGGATGCAGTGCTTTAGGATTGAATCAATATTTCAAATGTTGACGGTTCGAGAAAGATGACCTTCGGAAAAGTTTGGAGTTAGTGATAAATTGTGGATTCAAGTTCTATGGAGATAAATTTTATTAAGGCAACGACTGAGCAACAAAAGTTGAGAACGACATGTGGGAAGGGTCAGGCAGAGTTTTGAACTTCTAAAAGGCCAGGCTTAGGGTGTAAGGCCCCGTGAAATCCCTACTCAAAAACCCAGATCCCGTGGTGCTAAGTTAGGAACATGTTGGATTGAATAATGTATTAAAAAGTCAAGAATAAGTTTCCAGAAAAATGCAAGAAATGCGGTCCAGAATGCGGTCGCATAATCGAAATGTGGACCGCATACCTGCCGCAGAGTGAGGCAGAATGTTGGTTAAAATTGAAGTCAGTAATACGGTCTAAATGCGATCGCATAATCGAAATGCGGACCGCATAGTCGTCGTATATTTTCCTTTGACTTTTGCGAGGGTCAGTTCTGCGGTGCACTTTGCGACCGCAGAACATGAATGCGGACCGCATTCTTACCTCAGACTGAGTTAGAATGTTTAGCTTTTGGGGAGCATTTTGCGGTCCATTATGCGGACCGCATGTTAACTCTGCGATCGCAAATGCGACCGCATATTTGACTCGGGGCTCCAATTTTCTAATTTTTAACCCGACTTCCATATCGATATATCCGGTGTTATAGATCATTTTAAGCAATCTTCTGAGCATTTCTAGAGAAAGAAAGAGGGTTATTAGAGAGGGAAAGTCTCCCATCAAATTACTCCATAAGATTGGGCTAAATCAACCTAAATTTTCATTCCCAAGAGGTAAGATTCAAAATCTCAGCTCTTATTTCTACACTTAGATATATTGGGCCAGTAGAGAAGTAATTCAAGAATATAAGAATGATATTCTCTACATGCATGTCAATCAATAGGATATTGGAAGGTAGAAAACTAACAAGAAGGCAATTGGGGGTATAAAATGATAGAAATTCCTCACAAAAGGGGCTAAGATCACAATTCACCTTTAGTGTTTGATGATATGCTCGAACCAAGCTAGAACTTCAGTTTCGTCTCTAATTCTCGAATCAATTTGTAATTCTTACAAAATAGATCAAAGTGCTAAAGAGTTCCGGAATTTTGTAAAGATTAAGGAAAGCAATATTGAGGTATGTATGGCTAAAACCTCCCTTTTTATTAGAAATCAAGCTCCGTTGGTGCTTACGAACGTGTGGTAAGGTCGTATTGGTGAAGGTATTGATTGTTGTTGTGTGTTAATTGATTTGCAATTACCTACATGTTTACATGACGGATGTGCCTCAATGTGTGTAACATACCAATCTTGATAATCAGATAATGATGAAAAGAACGGTTATATGTTGAAATACTTGGGCTATAAGCCGACATTGAAATAAAGAATTATTCATGCTAGCTATGTGCTCACTATCTGTGATTGCAACTTGAATTATCTTTGATATATGTGTCTATGATCATAACTTGTAAAACTAATGTTAGAAAGGGAAAACGATGTGATGGTGGTGGCCATGAGTGCCCAGGAATTGTTATGGTATGTGTGGAATAAAGATTTGAAGGTATTGACAAATGAGAATCGAGTAATGCCTCCAATAAGGTGACCTAGCCGATCGGGTCGTGATCGGACACCATGCCGCACACATGGTGGTAATGTGCTGATATTGAATTCCGGATAAAGGAAATGAAATATTGATTGAGAGTAATGCCTCCAATGAGGTGACCTAGCCGGTTGGGTCATGACCGGACTCTGCTCGAGATGGCGGTGGTAATGAGAACAGTGGTGAACATGTGACAAAAATGTTCGATTCTATGTTGTGGAAATTGTACGAAAGATTATATGAATTGCTTCTTTGATTTGCCCATATTATTTGCTTGCATCTGTTTGGTAGTTCTTTCTAGTAAAATGGTGTTTAGTTATACATACCAGTACAATTCAAATGTACTGACGTCTCTTTTTCCGGGGGCGCTACATTCGTGTTATGATTGTAGATGGATCTATAGCAGGCACTCCAGTCCACCGGCGGTAGCACCTCCTCCACTTTCTTCCAGCTGTATGGGTGAGCCCCTTTCCCCTCGAGGCTCGGCGTGGCTTATGCCGCCGTTCTTCCCGGAGCCTTATTTTTTTTTCTTTCGTATTTGTGTAAGGTATAGCCGGAGCCTTGTTGCCGGCATTTCTGTATTATTCTTCAGTTATATTTAGAGGCTCCGTAGACAGGTTGTGGGTAGTGTCGGGTATTGGAAATTAAAATAGAAATATTGATGTTTGGCAATGATGTATATCAGTTTATAATTTGTAATACCCTTAAAGTGGAGAAATGATGTTGCTAATGAAACTGAAATGGAAATCATTCATTATATGAAGATAGAATTTGATTAATGAAGTCCATCCCTTATTTAATTATCAGTTGGGTTGGGTAGTATGCGTGAAACCTGCCAGGCTTGCTCGGTCGGGTTTAGTCGGTTGAGCGCCGGTCGCGCTCCTCGGATTTTGGGACGTGACATAGGGAGCACAGGCTGAGCAGTTGATTAAAGAAGTGAGCTTGCCCAAAGTGGGAGAGCAGCGAAGCTACGTAGGGGCTTGGTAATAAGATGACTATACGCCTTAAGGAGTGTCTGGAATGATTTGAGAATATTAGTGCTTGGTTATTGGGGTCTACAGATCTAATTTAAAGTAGGGATTCTTGTGCGGCCGGAGATTTAATATAACGGAAAGGAGCCGCTTAAATGAAGAAGGATGTAGCATGACTTTGAATTGGAAGGATGTTACCGCGCATTTGAATGATTTCCATGGGGGGTAAATGGACATGTGCAGCTGGAGAGTGAGCTCAGACTTAGGAAGGGTCATTGATGTCGTATTGATTGCCCCCTATGCAGTAGTGTTGGAAGATGCCGGGGGGAGCCTTCTATAGGTGGATTGCCCAAGTGAGCAGGTTAGCGGTTGTGTCATTGGCAAGGCTTCTGCGAGGAATTCTATCGGTTATATATCAAGGAAATCGGTTGTGCGAATATGTTTAATGAGTCATAATATAAGAAGGGGTTTTACAGAAAGATTTCGAGAAACTTTGGCGGTTGATTGCGTGAGGTTATGTCAATAAGAGGTAATGAGGACGGGTGAATTCCAGATTTGTGATATGATGGCTTCATGTTATGTGGGAGAGTCCCACCGCTTATGATTGGGTTGCATGGTTAACTACTTGCAAGATTTTTGGCTATTAGCATATCGATGGGCTATTTTAGCTACGGGAAAGGGCCATAAGTGGTAATTTAAGCAAGGAAGTATTAAAGGTGTGCAATCGTTGGCCTTATTGGCCCATGTTTGAACTTTGGGAAGGATTCAGGAGTGTGCTTTGTAAAGATGCGGGTTCCCAGGGAAGTGATTCTGCTAGGTGCTCCACCAATGGGGCATCCATGTGCTAGAAGATTAATGGAATTGATTATATTCGGGGCCAAGTCAGAGCGGGTGACTCTCAACAGTGATCCTAGTGAAATTCAAAAGATAAAGTGTGTTACCTAATGATTTCGAACCTATAAGTGCAGTTAAGAATCAAGCATTATAGCAGCTTATGAGAAGGAGCCTAGAATGTTCTATAATATTTTAACTTGCGGTGTAGCATTGAGAGATATGAGAGTTCGTGGGATTTGATATAGTATGGTCTCATGATTCAAGGTCACTCGAGATGAGTGCAGATGGAGTATGTTATGTGTTGGATGGAATTAGTATTATTTATAAGGCAATCATGGTGAATCAAAAGAAGATAGATTGGTTAGAAATAATTTAGTTGGCAGGTTGGTGGTAGAGATCAGCTCCTTCAGCGTGATTAAGTTATGCAAGTAATCTGTGGCGGTGCGTATGAGGCTTGTCAGCCGTCGTAATTGATATTATTCTGAAGCATCCTACTGTTATGTCTTGTTATGTGGAAGTGGATTTCGGAAGGGCTATGGTGCCTTAGACCACTACTTAGAGATTTGTGTATTTCCACAGTTATAAGAATTTACCTGTGTGTTGTTATGTTTCTCCTAAAGTGAGTTCAGTGAAAAGCTTTTATGTGATGAAGTGCTGACCTATTAGCAGTTTCGGATTACGATAAGGGTCATGTTCTATCGTGCATTAACATGTTTGGTGCAGTGACTAGTACAGGATTCAATATGAAAAAAAAATCAAGGTTGGAATTCGGTGCTGACAAGGATGTCACGAGCTCGGATGAGCACGAAAGGTGTTTCGATGTTTTAAGTAAGTGGTATTGTCATCAGCGTCACCTAAGATCGGTGTTTTGTGAAAAAGGGCTTTGCATCCTGGTTAGGGATTCTTCATCGCTTTTCAGCGTTAGTACGGCCGGTGGTTTGGATGTGTGGACCTGTTATGTGTTTCGGAAGGTTGTGGGAGCGAGTCCCACAGGAAGATCGTACAAGTGTGGCATGTAGTCATTTGATTTATTGAATAAATTAAACCAAGTATGAAGATTTGTGATGATATCGATAAGTTGAGGATATATGTCTAGAGGGAACTCCGTTACTGAGTTGTGGACTGTGGATGAGTACTCCGGTTATGATGGTTGTTCTTGCGTGTTATGAGAAAAGAGAAATTAGTATGGACCCTTGAAAGGTTATTGGCTTAGTTTGATATGATCAGGATCGACTTGAGGTCGGTGGATGCGTTTAAATATGAATTTGGGCTCTATGTCAGGCCAGTTGTATTCATTTCAGTAATGCGCGCCTTATGGAGTAGTCAGGGTGTTATTTCGTTGCCAGATATTTCATGCAGTGATGCATTACATCGTGTGAGTTGTGAGACGGCTTGAGGAACTACTTATGTGTTGAGGATCGCGTAGGAATGATGTATTATGAGCAAGATGGCTCTTGAGATTCAGATTGAATATCACACCTCAGTTGTGCTTGAGTTTTGTAGCTTATGGCACTATATGTTCCCTCAGGGATGTTATTATGCATTTAGCATGCTTAAGACCGATATTCGGTATTTTGTCGTAATGAGCAAAGTTGGCTCGATGTGTATCTCCTTATGTGAGATCTATGTGTGGATCGGGTTGCACGCCGCAACAGTGTGATGTTGAGTATAGTTTTCTATAGGCTATTTTGTGTGCCTTGCTTCTTGTTTTCTAAGGAAATTCCGTATTAGTGCGTGAGTTAGGTAATTCCTTCCAGAGTTCGCCTTCCTTTCGTATCGCATTCGAATAGGTGGCCTGTTGGCACATTGTGACATCATATGAGACTTTTGATTATGTCTGGGGTGGCTTATTGCCTGAGCAGTTCATACTGGGTGAGAGGAGATTTTTGGATTTAGGATCAATGCAATCTTAGTATATGAAGTAAATTATGGAGATAAGACCATTATTTGGTCCTGAATGAGGTGATGGTTTTGTCAGGGGTATGGACCTAATGATTTGTTGACTCGGCAGTTGGTTATGAATTTCTGCACATCTCTTCCACCGTGACGGTATTGTAAAGGTTAGAGTAAGACCTATGTATGTCATGTGGTGCAATGGGAGCATCAGATTAGTAGAATCTCGACTAAGTTGATCAGAAAATGTTATCGAGGTTCGGTGAGTAAAGTGATGCAAGGCGTGAATTCAGCTAAGGTATGCAGTAATGTTTGGGTACAGCGTGTAGTAATTGATACGGTGATCATATGTTGGTAACAGGTCGGGCATAGAATTCCAGATGTTGGAATTGGGCTCAAAGGCTTATTTGGTTGAATAAAAGGGAATATCTTAGGAATTAATAGAGCTAATATGCTCAACTAAGTTTAGATAGAACGGGGAGGTACATGAGAAGTTAAACAGTGATTTTAGACCACTCCAGCGAAGTTCTCAGCACATTCAAGGACGAACGTATGTTTCAGTGGGAGAGAATGTAACTACCCGACCGGTCGTTTTGAGCCCTAGCACGTCGTTCAGCAGTCTGAGGCCATGAGCAGCTTCATTTCAGGTATTGTGACTTGAACGTGTGGTTAGAATTGAATTTCGGGAAGTCCTGAGTTGATTTGGAAGGAGAATACTTATTTCAGAAGCTTAAAGTTTAAAGAATGAACTAGGATTGGAATTTTGAGTAAACGACCTTGAAATCAGGATCTGAAGGTTCCAGTAGGTTCGTATGATGATTTCGGACTTGGGTGTATGCCCGGTTCGGATTTTGGATAACCTGGGAGTGTTTAGGCGTTTGTCGTGGAAGTTAGCATTTTAGAAGAAATTTCATAAGTTTGGCTTGAAGTGAATTTCAGTGTTATTAATGTCCGTTTGGGATTCTGAGACTGTGAATAGCTCTGTATGGTTATTCTGGAGTTGGGGGCGCTATCGGAAGTGAATTCGGAGGTCCGTAGGTCAATTTAGGGCCATTTGGCTAAAGATAGAAATTTGAAGGTTTTTGAGAAGTTTTACCGGGGGTGAACTTTTTGATATCAGTGTCGGAATCCGATTTCGGAAGTTGGAGTAGGTCCATAATGTTTAATATGACATGTGCGCAAAATTTGAGGTCAATCGGACGTGATTTGATATGTTTAAACATCAGAAATAGAAGTTTGAAATTTCGAAGTTCATAAAGCTTGAATCGGGGTGTAATTCATGGTTTTAGCGTTATTTGATATGATTTGAGGGCTCAGCAAGTCTGTAATGTGTTTTGGGACTGGTTGGTATGATTTGTTGGGGTCCCGGGGGCCTCGGGTGAATTTCGGATGGTTAACGGATCGAATTTGGAATTTGGAAGAGGGTTGAAGGATCTGGTTGCTGGTATTTTCGCTTCTGCGATGGGCTAGCCGCAGAAGCAAAAAGGGAGCCGCAGAAGCGAATTTTGCTAAGAAGAGAAGGGACCGCTGATGCATTCATGTTTCCGCAGATGCAGGACCACACCTACGGTAGAGTGGTCGCAGATGCAGAATAAGGGGCAGCTAGAGCGGACCGCAGATGCGGACAATTATCCGCAGAAGCGGGACCGCATCTGCGGAGGTAATATCTCATAAGCAAAAATGGGCAGCCTTGGGCGGATCGCAAAAGCGGTGAGCCGTACGCAAAAGAGAAAATTGAGCTGAAGCCCAGTGTCCGCAGGAGCGGCATTTTGTCCCCAAAAGCGGGACCGCGAAAGCGGAAATATTTCCGCAGAAGCGGAAATTGCTGAGTTAGATAGGGTGTTTTAAAAATTGGATTTTGGCCATATCTATCATAATTTTCATGGCTTGGGCGATTTTTGGGGAGCTTCAAGAGAGGGTTTTCATCATCAATGATAAGGTAAGTTATCCTCACCTATTTTGAGTTAAATACACCAACTATGTATGGACTTGAGCATTTAAATTAGTAGAAATTTGGGGTTTTGGTAGAAAGACCTAGAAATTATATTCTTGGAATTTAGCCACTATTTTGGGGATGAAATTAAGAGAAAATTATATATTTGAGTTCGTGAGTTCATGGGTAATATTTAACTTTAAAAAAAATTGGATTTCCGGGCACGTGGGGCCGAGGGCGTTTTGGTTAACTTTTCGGTCGGAGTTAGGAATTGCTACAAATTAGATTGTAATGAATGTTTGAGCATATATTAATGGATTTGCATAATAGTTGGCTAGTTTTGGAGCATGGTGCATCAATTATAGTCTTCGGAGGGGCGTGGAATGCCGGTTATGGATTTTCGGAGCGAGGTGAGTCTCTTTTCTAACCTTGTAAGAGGGAATTGTCCCCATAGGTGAAATAATTGATTATGTGCTCCTAATTGCAGGGGCTACGTGCGAACGAGGTGACGAGAGTCTGTGCGTAGCTACTATTATGCTATTGTCCGGGTAGTTACTTGAATTATTTATGGACTCATTGATAGCTTTAATTGCTTATATCACCTTGGATTAGTAAATGAATTTAAAAAAGTATTAAAACGTCATTTTTCCTGAATTGTTAAAGGAGAAATTGTTTTATTTGGATTAATATCCCTCGATAAGTTCTTAATTGACTTATTGAGCATGTATCTCTATGTGTACCTGCATCGCATCCATGATTCGCGAGCAAGGTATGTGTTTATTTATGAAACGGGCCGAACGCCTCGTCAGATTAAATAGATGCATCTATAGGCGTGTCGTCGACCCTCAGCAAGTGCACGGTTTATATTTCTGTTGGATCGGGTCGTCGTCTCAGTGTGATTTGTGCATGTTATTTGTCGCTTGATAATTTTAAACGTGAAATTTTCCCTTTGTGGCTTGATATAAATTGATAAGCTAATGAAGAATAAACCTTTAAAATCCTTGATTATTTGTTGAAGGTGTTTACCTGTTTTCCGGCTTCGTGAATTAGAATTATTATATAAATCCATGATTTCCTCACATTTTTAGTATATTGGCTATCGACCTCTAGTAAGTGTCGAAGTTGACCATCTCGTCTCTACTTCTTCGAGATTAGGCGGGATACTCATTGAGTACACGTTGTTTACGTACTCAGACTACACTTCTGTGCATTTTTGTTGCACAGGTATATGTATCTCTAGCAGTCTACTGGGCGTAGCAGCGCGGATGATTCTGGGACTAGGAGAGTTGCATTATTCGTCGCGACCCGCAGCTAGTGTAGTCCCTTTCGATATATTGTATTTATTTCCTGTCCATTGTATTTCAGACGGATGTTGCATTTTATATTCTTATCAGTAGATGCTCATGCACTTGTGACACCGGGTTCTGGGATGGTTTGAAGTATTATATTAACTGCTTATCATTTAAATTTTATTTGAGACTATATTCTTTAAAATTTCTAAATTGAAGGAAAATCCTAGATTTCAAAAGTAATAAAACAAGATTTTGATTAAGTAATTTTGTTGGCTTGCCTGACAGCCGGGTACAGCGCCACCACGACCCTTAGTGGATTTTGGGTTGTGACAACATGGTATTAGAGAACTAGGTTCCTAGGGTCTCATGAGTCATGAGCAAGTCTTGTAGAGTCTCGCGGATTGGTACAGAGACGTCTGTACTTATCCTCGGGGGGCTGCAGGACTGTTAGGAGTACTTCCCTTCTTGATTCCTTATCGTGCGATTTGATTCCTATTAGGCTTATGCCTTTGTTCCTTCCTACTCAATCCTACGCGACGTGAAGCGCTTGTCATAAATCGAGAGTTGAAGAATTTAATAGCACTACATATGTGATACGGGATGTTTCTCCCGGTATAGCTGATAAAATTATTATCGTCACTTTATGGGAGAATATTTTATTGTTTCAGTCCAGTAGTGATACTTCTGAGGGCTTTAAGGTTAGGCACAAGTTGCCACGATGCTTATGAACAATTGTTCCTCTGTATTATTATAATGGTAGGATATTTTACCCACATGTCGGGGCAACGAATGACTTGAAGGGAGATTTACTCAGGGCATAAATAAGAGATTCAACGTTTTATCCCGATAGGGGAAAGGCAATCGGACTAAGGATGGTCAGATGTGGGTTGGGGGAAGTAATGAGATTTGGTATTTGCAAGCGCGGTGAAGCTTTCTTGTACGATGGGGTATCATTGTCCTAATTGAACATACTAAGTTTGTCGGTGTTATGATCTGCTACAATTCACCTTTGGGGCAAGATATTGTGAAATAGCATCGGAGATACAACTATTAGATATCACAGGATGCGGTGGTTTAGGATTGAATCAGTATTTCAAATGTTGACGGTTTGAGAAAGATGAACTTCGGAAAAGTTTGGAGTTAGTGGCAAATTGTGGATTCAAGTTCTATGAAGATAAATTTTATTAAGGCAATGACTGAGCAGCAAAAGATGAGAAGGACGTGTGGGAAGGGTCAGGCAGAGTTTTAAACTTCTAAAAGGCCAGGCTTAGGGAGCGCAGGCCGAGCAGTTGATTAAAGAAGTGATTTTGCCCAAAGTGGAAGAGCAGAGGAGCTGCGTAGGGGATTGGTAATAAGATGACTATGCACCTTAAGGAGAGTCTGGAACGATTTGAGAATATTGGTGCTTGGTTATTGGGGTCTACCAATCTAATTTGAAGTAGGAATTCTTGTACGGCCGAAGATTTAATATAACATAAAGGAGCCGCTTAAATGAAGAAGGATATAGCATGACTTTGAATTAGAAGGATGTTACCGCGTATTTGAANTGAGCAGGTTAGCGGTCGCGTTGTTGGTGAGGCTTCTGCGAGGAATTCTATCAATTATATAGCAAGGAAATCGGTTGTGCGAATATGTTTGATGAGTCAGAATATAAGAAGGGGTTTTATAGAAAGATTTCGAGAAACTTTGGTGATTGATTGCGCGAGGTTATGTCAATAAGAGGTAAAGAAGACGGGTGAATTCCAGATTTGTGAAATGATGGCTTCATGCTATGTGGGAGAGTCCCACCACTTATGATTGGGTTGCATGGTTAACTACTTGCGAGATTTTTGGCTATTAGCATATCGATGGGCTATTTCAGCTACAGGAAAGGGCCATAAGTGGTAATTTAAGCAAGGAAGTATTAAAGGTGTGCTATCGTTGGCCTTATTGGCCCATGTTCGAACTTTGGGAAGGATTCAGAAGTGTGCTTTGTAAAGATGCGGGTTCCCAGGGAAGTGATTCTTCTAGGTACTCCACCAATGGGGCATCCATGTGCTAGAAGATTAATGGAATTGATTATATTCAGGGCCAAGTCAGAGCGGGTGACTCTCAACAGCGATCCTAGTGAAATTCAAAAGATAAAGTGTGTTACCTAATGATTTCGAACCTATAAGTGCAGTTAAGAATCAAGCCTTGTAGAAGCTTATGAGAAGGAGCCCAAAATGTTCTATGATATTTTAACTTGCAGTGTAGCATTGAGAGATATGAGACAGTTCGTGGGATTTGAGACAGCATGGTCTCGTGATTCAAGGTCACTCGAGATGAGTGCAGATGGAGTATGTTATGTGTTGGATGGAATTAGTATTATTTCTAAGGCAACCGTGGTGAATCAAAAGAAGATAGATTGGTTAGCAATAATTTAGTTGGCAGCTTGGTAGTAGAGATCAGCTCCTTCAGCGTGATTAAGTTATACAAGTAATCTGTGGCGGTGCGTATGAGGCTTGTCAGCCGCCGTAATTGATATTATTCTGAAACATCCTACTGTTATGGCTTGTTATGTGGAAGTGGATTTCAGAAGGCCTATGGTGCCTTAGACCACTACTTAGATATTTGTGTATTTCCACAGTTATAAGAATTTACATGTGTGTTGTTATGTTTCTCCTAAAGTGAGTTCAGTGAAAAGCTTTTATGTGATGAAGTGCTGACCTATTAGCAGTTTCGGATTACGATAAGGGTCATGTTCTATCGTGCATTGGCATGTTTGGTGCAGTGACTAGTACGAGATTTAAAGTGAAAAAAAATCAAGGTTGCAGTTCGGTGCTGACAAGGATGTCACGAGCTCGGATGAGCACGAAAGTTGTTTCGATGTTTAAAGTAAGTGGTATTGTCATCAGCGTCACCTGAGATCGGTGTTTTGTGAAAAAGGGTTTTGCATCCTGGTTAGGGATTCTTGATCACTTTTCAGCGTTAGTGCGGCCTGTGGTTTGGATGTGTGGACCTGTTATGTGTTTCGGAAGGTTGTGGGAGCGAGTCCCATAGGAAGATCGTACAAGTGTGGCATGCAGTCACTTGATTGATTGAATAAATTAAACCAAGTATGAAGATTTATGATGATATCAATAAGTTGAGGATATATGCCTAGAGGGAACTCCGTTACTGAGTTGTGGACTGTGGATGAGTACTCCGGTTATGATGGTTGTTCTTGCGTGTTATGAGAAAAGGGAAATTAGTATGGAACCTTGAAAGGTTATTGGCTTAGTTTGATATGATCAGGATCGACTTGAGGTCGGTAGATGCGTTTAAATATGAATTTGGGCTCTATGTCAGGCCAGTTGTATTCATTTCAGTAATGCGCTCCTTATGGAGTAGTCAGGGTGTTATTTCGTTGCCAGATATTTCATGTAGTGATGCATTACGTCGTGTGAGTTGTGAGACGGCTTGAGGAACAGCTTATGTGTTGAGGATCGGCGTAGGAATGATGTATTATGAGCAAGATGGCTCTTGTATTCAGATTGAATATTACACTTCAGCTGTGCTTGAGTTTTGTAGCTTATGGTGCTATATGTTCCCTCAGGGATGTTATTATTCATTTAGCATGCTTATGACCGATATTCGGTATTTTGTCGTAATGAGCAAAGTTGGCTCGATGTGTATCTCCTTATGTGAGATCTATGTGTGGAGCGGGTTGCACGCCGCAACAGTGTGATGTTGAGTATAGTTTTCTATAGGCTATTTTGTGTGCCTTGCTTCTTGTGTTCTAAGGAAATTCCGTATTAGTGCGTGAGTTAGGTAATTCCTTCCAGAGTTCGTCTTCATTTCGTATCGCATTCGAATAGGTGGCCTGTTGGCACATTGTGACATCATATGAGACTTTTGATTATGTCTGGGGTGGCTTATTACCTGAGCAGTTCATACTGGGTAAGACGAGATTTTTGGATTTAGGATCAGTGAAATCTGAGTATATGAAGTAAATTATGGAGATAAGACCATTATTTGGTCCTGAATGAGGTGATGGTTTTGTCAGGGGGTATGGACCTAATAATTTGTTGACTCGGCAGTTGGTTATGAAGTTCTGCTCATCTCTTCTGTCGTGGCGGTATTGTAAAGGTTAGAGTAAGACCTGTGTATGTCATGGGGTGCAATGGGAGCATCAGATTAGTAGAATCTCGACTAAGTTTATCAGAAAATGTTCTCGAGGTTCGGTGAGTAAAGTGATGCAACGCGTGAATTCAGCTAAAGTATGTAGTCATGTTTGGGTACAGCGTGTAATAATTGATATGGTGATCATATGTTAGGAACAGGTCGGGCATAGAATTCCGAAAGTTAGAATTGGGCTCTAAGGCATATTTGGTTGAATAAAAGGGAATATCTTCGAAATTAATCGAGCTAATATTCTCAACTAAGTTTTGGTAGCACGGGGAGGTACATTAGAAGTTAAACAGCGATTTTAGACCACTCCAGTGAAGTTCTCAGCACGTTCAAGGACGAACGTATGTTTCTGTGGGACAGAATGTAACTACCCGACTGGCCGTTTTGAGCCCTAGCACGTCGTTCAGCAGTCTGAGGCCATGAGCAGCTTCATTTCAGGTATTGTGACTTGAATGTGTGGTCAGAATTGAATTTCGGGAAGTCCAGAGTTGATTTGGAAGGAGAATACTTATTTCGGAAGCTTAAAGTTTAAAGAATGAACTAGGATTGGAATTTTGAGTAAACCACCTCGGAATCAGGATCTGAAGGTTCTAGTATGTTCGTATGATGATTTCGGACTTGGGCGTATGCCCGGTTCGGGTTTTGGATAACCCGAGAGTATTTTGGCGCCTATCATGTAAGTTAGCATTTTAGAAGAAATTTCATAAGTTTGGCTTGAAGTGTATTTCAATGTTATTGATGTTCGTTTGGGATTCTGAGACTGTGAATAGCTCTGTATGGTGATTCTGAAGTTGGGGGCGCTATCGGAAGTGAATTCGGAGGTCCGTAGGTCATTTTGGAACCATTTGGCTAAAAATAGAAATTTGAAGATTTTTGAGAAGTTTGACTGGGGATGGACTTTTTGATATCGGGGTCGGAATCCGATTCCGAAAGTTGGAGTAGGACCGTAATGTTGAATATGACTTGTACGCAAAATTTGAGGTCAATTAGACGTGATTTGGTAGGTTTAAACATCAAAAATAGAAGTTTGAAATTTCGAAGTTCATAAAGCTTGAATCGGGGTGTAATTCATGACTTTAGCATTGTTTGATATGATTTGAGGCCTCGAGCAAGTCCGTAATGTGTTTTGGGACTGGTTGGTATGATTGGTTGGGGTCCCGGGGGCCTCGGGTGGATTCCAGATGGTTAACGGATTGAATTTGGAATTTGGAAGAGGGCTGAAGGATCTGGTTGCTGGTATTTTTGCTTCTGCGGTGGGCTAGCCGCAGAAGCGGCCCCGCAGAAGCGGATTTGGCTAAGAAGAGAAGGGACCGCAGATGCAGTCATGTTTCCGCAGATGCGGGACCGCACCTGCGGTAGAGTGGTCGCAGATGCGGAATGAGGGGCAGCCGGAGCAGACTGCTGATGCAGTCAATGTTCTGCAGAAGCGGGACTGCATCTGCTGAGGTAATATCGCAGAAGCAAAAAAGGGCAGCCTTTGGCGGACCGCAAAAGCGGTGGGCCGAACGCAAAAGCAAAAATTGGGCTGGAGCGCAGTGTCCGCAGGAGCGGCGTTTTGTCCGCAAAAGCAGGACCGCAGAAGCAGAAATTGCTGAGGCAATGAGGGTGTTTTAAAAATCGGATTTTGGTCATTTATCTCATAATTTTTATGGCTTGGGCGATTTTTGGGGAGCTTCAAGAGAGGGTTTTCATCATCAATGATAAGGTAAGTTATCCCCACCTATTTTGAGTTAAATACACCCACTATGTATGGACTTGAGCATTTAAATTAGTAATCTCGTTCGTTCCATCAGGGAATGAGATGCAAATTCTCGTGGCATTTCATTCTCCCTTCGTTCGGCCCTGGACGCGTTGGGCTCTCTCGTCGCTGCTTCGATGGAATTAGCGTGTATCTTTATAGAGGAATCTGCGGGTATGGTAAGCGAGTTTATGTGGTCAGGTGCTAGGTTATGATACCAATTCCTTTCGAGAGTGTTTCCCCGAACCTCTTCAATAAGATGGGCTCGATCTCGTCATCTTTTCGGTCATTGACTTTTCCCGTGCACGTATAAGCAGCGATGTGTTCGTTGGGATCTGAGGTCCCATTGTACCTAGGAAGTTCTAGTATTTTGAGCTTCTCTGGAATGGGTTCCAGGGTTGCTTCCTCGGGGGACGGCCACTGCACGTACCTCCACGAACCTAATTTGATCATTTTGGTGAGATCCCCGGGCATCTTTGCCTTGGCAGGGTCAGCTACCGATCCGTTATTGTTCGATCTCTTGGGAGCTTGCTCAGTGAGGGGAGTTGTTTCTAGCGATGTTGTGTTGGGAGCCTTCGGATGGCTTTGTAATCGAGCTATGGCCAACTGTTGTGCCTGTAACATTTCAAAAATTACATGAAGGCTAACTTCTTGTTTTTCCCGGGCTGGGTATTTAGGGCTTCCTATTGGTCGCCATGTTGTATGCTTCTGTTGGTGCGTGAGGTTTCGTCGACCCGCTGCGCATCTTGCGAAACCGCATCACCTAGAATCGATCCAGGTGCGTTATCGAGGTTTTTCGGTGGTGCGCCGATGACTGGAACAACCATACCACTTTTTTGTGTTTTTCAAGGTAGCCGTTCTTAACCCCGTTTACCGAGCCAGACATTTCAACCTGAAATCAAGATATCTTGGACAAGAAAAGGTATGAAATATAACTTGCGTTTTTGCGATAAAACCAACAAGAAAATAATTATTATTATTTTTTGCCCCATGGTAGGCACTAAACTGTTTACCATGAAAATGGTAACAATAATTAAATTTATAAATGGGATTATAAAAATATGTGATCTATTTTTATGCTAGTTGTTAGAGCAGTTGATGCTAAGAATAGGAAGTTCAACGAAGAGATACAAGCTGAAACGGGGCAGTAATAAAATCGAGATGCTTGCAGCCCAAGCCTCGGACCAGTCAATGAAGGACCTTGAGGTCAATATCTGGCTCGAGCTCGAGATATCGGGGGTAGTTGGGAATGGGGCAACAGTTAAGATATGATCAAGCAAGGCTCTTTATGGACAATACCAAGCAATAAATGAAGAACAAGCAAGAAAGTAATAAATGCTAAAGTGGCCTCGAGTGAGTCAGTTAGAGAAGAAAGAGAGAGAGAGATTATTGATCTTATGTAGAATAGTTGGAGCAACACCAGATCTTTACAAAGTGTAAAGTATGGAGATGAGATGGACACACTCGACGCTTTAGCATAGGCTTTAAATCGGCCGGCTCTGTCAGACTTAGCTGTGTGCCTTGGTAACTTCCCCTTCTGCTCTAGCCTCGACCTTCATCTTTTTCGAGATGGGCCTCGACGAGCCTCGGGGGAGGGGACTCGGTTGCAACTTCACATCCTCGAGGTCTCGAGGCGTTCTTCCGAAGTGGCTTGATAGCGAGAAATTAAGTCATCTGATTTTGCCGCATACATATTGCCTCATTGTCACTTCTTGGAATAAATATTTGAGCTTGGATACATTATAACTTGTTCATTGCTACTTTAATCTTGTGCCCACTACTGCTAAATTCTTGGTTGTTCAGCTACTTTAGATCTCATTTTAGCATTTTGAGCTTATTTCATACCTTTAGCATTGCAGTTCCCGTTTGCCTCTTTTTCCCGCAGTCTTTAACTGTGTCATCAAAGTCTTTGTGATTTGCCAAACGTTAAGAAAATTAAAAGGTCGCCTTCGTTCTTGGCTAGTGTTGTCAATTACTAGGCTTAAAGGGCAATGATCTGAAAAATTAGGGTTTATAATAATCCCCTCCATGGCAGACCATTTTTTAATCCACTCTGCATTTACCAATTTTCTATCAATTCTATTGTGAATATGATTATTTGTCCAAGTGAACTTTCTTCCCATTATTCTAAGTTCATCTAATCCAGCATCCAGTATGAAAATTTTGAAATCTCTCACCTCTATCTCTTGTACTACATTCCCCTACATTTTATCTTTACTAGATAGAATAGTATTAAAATCACTCATTATTAAGCTTGGGCCACTAACTCTAGCCATAGTTCTCTTTAGATCCTCCTATAGTATCTTTATTTCTTGTATAATACGCTTTCCATAAACAGCCCTAAAGTTAAACTTTATTTTGTTCTAATTCATGGTCACTTGTCCTATAATACATTGCTTATGTATTTGATATACATCAAACTCCACCTTTGTTTCATCCCATACTACCAATATCCCGCCTTCTGGAGCTACATCATAATTCACTACCCATTTCCAGTTATTAAACACCTTCTTGATTATTGAATCAGTAGTAGGTTCCTTGACTCTATCTTTAGAACAGACATTAGTACCACATTATTCCCTCTACTAAATATTTTGGGTTCTTTTTGCTTATATACTTTATTCAGACCCCTAACGTTCCATAATATGATATTCATCATTATATAATAGGTATTTTATATTCACATCCTCTACCACTTCCATTATGCTGCCCTCTTTTCTCTTGAGCTTCAGAAAGTTGCACAATCTTTTGTGTTGTGTGTGAAAGCATTGCCAATGTTTACTTCATTCACACTTATAGCTCCTATGTTCTTTTTTGATATAGAATCTCCTCTAGCCAGTTGCCCTTGTTCTTCGTTTTTCTGCTTGACAGGTACCTCATCGCCTTCTGATTCCATTTGATCCAAAAATCTACCATGAGCATCAATTTTATTCACCTTAGGATCAAGCATCCTCATTATTCTCCATTCTTGTTTTCGTTTCTGCTCTAGCACTCTTTGTTGTCCACCCTCCTGGTTCTGCTTCTTTTAATCTCTACATGAAAGGCCTATTTAACAGCGTGTATAGCAGTATTGAGGCTTCCAGTCATATTGTATCATCTGCTCAATCAACTTCCCCTTGGGGTCATATAATTTAAGTGATCCTGGTAATGGCTTAATAATATCTATTTCAATTAACATCCTAGCATATAAGACTCTATCAGTCGCTGTGGTACATTCATCAGAATATAATGCTTTTCCCAGACCACTCTCGATTTTGCTTAGGGCCTAGTTACTCCAATAGTTCAGAGGTAGCTTGGGAAATTTAACCCATAGAGGAATTTTTTTAAGTACTTCTTCATTGAAATCAATCCTTCTGTCTACGGCTAAGTATGATTGGTCTGCTATTGATAGTATACGACCCATTCATTAACACTTCATCCCTCTCTTCACAGCTATTCATCAAAATTATAAAATACCCATCATTATGGAAGGGTACTTTAGGTTTTCTTGCCTTACTCCACTAGCTTGCTATGAATCCTTTGATTTCCCAAATAGTTGGAGTATTTCCAACCACATACAAAATTATTGCTCGATTTCGCTTCTTATTTTTGTCTACTATGTCCTCTTCCAATAACTGCATTACAACTTTCCTGTCCTATATCACTGGTGGAATATATGATAAGTTTATTCCCTTTGCTGCAAATTTATTTTTATGGAACAAACCTGCCCAAGATCTTCCCCCATTTCCAGTCTATACTGCTTTCTTCTCATGCATGTGTTAGTGTCGATCTCAGCATTTACTGTTCCATTGCTCTGTTCCTTTGGTAAGTTTTCATTTATTGTACCATTGCTCTGTGCTTTGCTCGTACTCGCACCACCAATTGAAGTTGTCGATAAAGCTAATCATTTAACTCCTTAATTCACTTTAAGCGTCAGTTGAGTGACTGGGCTCATCAGTGTTGTTGATTTAGTTCGAGTGCCTACTCAGATCTGGCCAATTTTGGTCACTACCACTCTCCAGATCCTGATATTCCTCTTGTATTTTCTCTTTAGCTTTTGCATTTTTTTTCCTAGCTCTCATATGATATGTCTGTTAATTTCTGTTCTACCACTTGTGATTTGCTGGTGTTTTTCTCTGATCTCCCTCTTCCTCCCATTTCCGGCGAAGATGCAGGTTAGCTAGCAACTAATATGCCCATGCCTATATGTATTCTATTATATAGAAGGTTAAAAAATAATTATCTTAAATATAACATTAACAATTGAGATCATAGGAAAGATCAAAGGGAGTGATTATGGAAGTGTGGGAGTTACCATCGTAACAGTGATGAGTAATAAGAGGTTATTTACATCATGAATGAATTCCCATTTACTAATAGTTTTTTCAACATTCCTCTTGTTATATGATTTCATGAAACTTTTCTTGCATTCGTTTTTTCTCGTTTTCACACTCTTATAGCCCATTTGGCCAAGCTGCAAAAATCAGCTTATTTTGATAAGTACTTTTTTTCAAGAGTGCTTTTCTCAAAAGTACTTTTAGTGAGAAGCAGTTTGTGTTTGGCTAATTAGTTAGAAAAGCACTTCTGAGCAACAATTAGTGTTTGGCCAAGCTGTTAAAAACTGCTTCTAAGTATATTTTTCTCAAAAGTGCTTATCAAAAAAGTGCTTTTGGAGAGAAGCTACTTTTTGCTGCTTCTCCAAAACTGCTTCTGCTTCTCCTCAAAAGCACTTTTTTTTCCTTCCAGAAGCTTGGCCAAACACCTCAATTTTTAGCAAAAAAGTATTTTTGGCAAAAAAAAACACTTTTGGCCAAAAATAAGCTTGGCCAAAAATAAGCTTGGCCAAACATGCTATTAACCTCAAGGCTTCCTTTAAGTGGAGACCCCCCTAACGTCCCTCCCCCTACCTTTGTATTAATTTCTCCTTTTTCTGTTTTAGAGCCCTTCTGATCATAGCCTTATACATTTAACCCTTTTCTCTCTATCTTTACTTTCTCTCTTTTTTGTCTCTTTCCTTTCATTCTAAACCCTAATCCACAGAGCTTACAAAGAAAGAGATAATGCAGAAAATATGTATGATCGATTCAAGACTCTCAAATCTCTGCACTTTAAAACCAACATGTTTTTTTGTTGTTGTTTCCTGATCTTGTGTGAGAACAACCTTGTGGTCCAGGAATGAGTGGCAAATGACAAGTTTGATAAGTTAACTCCTAATTTTGTAGATCACCGTCAGATCTTTCAATTTTATAAGGATATATACTTTAGTTATTTGGTTTTCCTCTTTTGTTCACATTTCATATTCCTTTCTTGAGCAATCTCTTTTAAGAATCTCATCTCTTTTTTCTTTCTCCAAACTTTTCAACTATCACTATCTCTTTCCTATTTTTTGTTCCCAATAGGAGCCATGGATTCTGGGAATAGTGGCAGTGTACAATCTTCAAGTGGTGGTGATGAAGAGTATGATTCACATGGGGGCTCAATCTCAACTTTCTTGAATTCTTCAGCCCATTTTGGTTCAATCTCATCAAATCCACTCCCACAATTTCTTTCTCAGCAACCCACTCTCTTCGACTCACAGAATTTCAACTCCAATTTCCAAGATTCAGCGAATTCTCTTTACAACAATGATCTTATCTGGCCTAAATCCTTGGGATCCGATAACAATTTTAACAACTTTGGAAACTTAAATTCCTCATCATCAAGTGCTACTAATCATGCTATTCTGAGTATTGATACTCAAGGTCCATCCTATGATTCAATACCAATAAAATCAACCATTGATCATCAGCCTAATGTGGGGAAAAATCCTAAGAAACGAAGCAGGGCATCGAGGCGGGCGCCAACAACTGTTCTAACAACTGACACCACAAATTTTCGACAAATGGTTCAAGAATTCACTGGGATCCCAACAACTCCGTTTACTGGTTCAGCCTACACTCGCCGCCTTGATCTTTTCTCAACTGCTACCTCAGCCATAAGACCAGGGCATTTGGATAATTTGGGACATCTTTTTACTTTAAGGCCGTCCACACAAAAGGTTCAAGATTCTCCAATATTTATGCCACCATCTGGTGCAATAAATAATACTAGCATGGTTGCTATAACAAATGCTTCCACTTCTGATATTGGAATTTCAAAACAAGCACAGAATAAGTTGTTCAACATGCAGAATGATGAGAATCAGTTATTTTCTACATCAGAATTCCATTCTGAGAAGGGTTTTGAAAATTATGTGTGCACAGCAGGTGAAGGAACAGTAGGTTCATGGACTTGCCCTTCTGGCTGACTCGTTAGGCCACTTAAGCTCACCCTAATATATTTTTTTTAAAACTTAGTTTAGTATTGGCATGTTGACAATGTATGTGGCAAAATACATTGATGAATTTGTTCATCTAGCTGGTCATGAGTGTAATTTCATTAATTAGTAAGCACTATGATTTTATTTTGTTTAAGTATATGTAGTTCATTATATACTCGTGGATATTACATAAATTATACTAAAATACTTCTTTATGATATGATTAAAAATTGGAAGAATGATTACAGAATTTTTGAGTTCCATTTATCATCTTCTTAGTTCTTGCCGTCATCACTGAGGTATCCCTATTAATATGTTATTGTTAAAATTCATTTATTGTAAAAAATCATACTTGAGAACATCTAGGTCCAGCTCCTCAATCAACAATATATGCACCTCGGTCTAATAGTACAAATTTAGCATCTAATTAAGGATAAAAACTAAGTTCTTTCTGCTAATTGCGGTATCCCTGTTAACGACTCAGATTGCATTGTTTCACGGCGGCCCTTCCCTAAAGCAGGTAAAATAACTGTTTCAGGCCCTTCATTTGCGGAACCCTATTTTTTGTTACACCTAATAGGTTATATATAAGTTTTTAAAAAAAAATTATTTGAAGTGAAAATGTTTATTTCTTTCTTTAACAAATATAGAGAAGAAAGATTTGCAATTGCTTGATTTCAGCCAAGAAATTGCATTTGAAATGAATATCAAACCCGAATTTTGTATAAAACATGTGATATATAGGAAGAAACATTTTGATCAGAATGGTGATAATGAAATCTCAAAATCTCTCGAAGAGTCTATTAGAGTTGATTACTTCTTATACATGATAGACAATGCTATTTTTTTTTTTTCAAAATAGATTTGAACAATTTGAAGCATTGAAAATATTTTTAATTTTTTATTTAGCGGTAAAAGATAAGATCGCTAGATGATGAAATTTTAAAAAAATATTGCATTAATCTAGAATGTTCCTTAAAGCATAATAATCAATCCGATATTGTGGGTTATTTTTACTTTCTGAATTAGAAGTGTTAAGGAAAATAGTATAATTAGAAGATAAAAATTTAATTGATATATGCAATCAAATAAAAAAATTTGATTCTTTTTCAAATGCTAATAATGTTTATAGAATAATGTTAATAACTTTTGTTATTGTTACTTCAACAGAAAGAAGTTATTCAAAATGAAAATTAATGAAAACTTACCTAAGATAAAAAAATGGTTCGAGGAGGTTAATAGATTAGCAATATTGTCAATTGAGAAAGACTTATTAGGAGAAATTGATTATAAAAAAATTATTAACAGCTTTGAATTAAAAAAGAAAGTTGGAAAAATTGACTTCATAAAAAAAGGTTAGGGCCTCTCATAAAGTTTGTCATTAGGCCCAACATCTGTCGGGCCCCAGCATTGCTTCTTTTGAAAATATTGTTTGTTTAGGTAACCTGATTAGTTTTTGAAAAAAATATTTGAAGAAATAATTTCAAGTTCCAAAAATTAGTTTGTGGTAGTTATTGGGTAAAAAATTTTCTTCTACTCACAAAATTTCAGCTTCTATTCAAATAAAATACATGTTCAAATCAGAGGAGAATCCATGATTTGAGCACGACGGGGACACCATTAGATGCTATTATTACTAGGGATAAAATATGACGGGCAACTTTTTGAAAGCTCAATCATTATGATGACTTATCATCCAAATACAAATAAAAAGAAGCTCTACAGAAATAGAAAGATCGAACAAAGAGAGATTTCTTAGTAGAATAGATGCTATGAAAAAGGAAGGTATTTAATTTAAGACTGTTTCCAACTTTAAAATTTCTTGATTTTCTCAATTAAAAAGGTGTCTATGGTCAAAAGGGTGTTCAAACTTCAAAATTTATCACAAAACTTACTAAACAAATCAAGATTTTGGGAGTGCTAATAGTTAAAGAATTGAAGAAAAGCCTCAAACTCTTAATTAGTTGTCATTACTGAGTCAGAGTTGACGGATATTCGCTACTTTGTCAAAATGATTTGTATTTTTCTGCTTCTGAAGCGCGATAAATTAAAATTTGAGGGTCTTAATTTTAGGGAGGGATTTAAAAAAAGAAAAATATTAAGTAAGTTGACTATTATATATTAAAACTAATCTACAATTGAATTCAAAAAAAGATAAAAGTAAAAAGTAAAGCAGTTTGCTATTAAGTACAGATTAGTTCAATTCAAAAGAAGTTAAGTAAGTTGATTATTACATATTAAAATTAATCTATAATTGAAAAAGTGGTGAAAATGGATTCGATCGCACAACCTCTGCAAAGTTGAAAACTTGAGCACTCCACAAAACCACGCATCTAGCTTATCTCTTTGGGGCACATCAAAATTATTTAAAGGGTCTCAGCTGTACGCAAATATATATATATATATATGGTTTTTGTTAAGACTAACGGGATCCCGTGACCCCTCAACCATCAATATAGGTATATATATATATACACACATGGTTTTTATTAAGACTAACTGGATCCCGTGACCCCTCAACCATCAATGTAGGTATGCCCTTAGTCCAAACACAACTTTAATTTTCAAAAATTATTTTTGAACATAATTTAAAAAATTCATTTTTTTTTTCAATTTCCAATCAGATTTATATCCAAACACTAGCTTAATAATCAGTGCGATCCCACCAAAACGTAATAGAGTAGGATTTACTTTAGCCCTTTGATTTTGAATTTTAAAGACAAACCACATCAACATTGAAAAATCCAAAAAGTGAAAAACTAAGCGGGCTTTTGGACATAAGATTTGTGAAATTCCCGGGGAAAAAAATTCTTTGAAGTTAAAAATAATGTTTGAAAATTGAAGTTGTGTTTAGACATGAATCCAAATTAGAGTTATTTTTGAATTTTTGTGAGTGATTTAGAGTGAAAATTAAGAGAAAAAGCTTTTTGGAGTTTTTTGAATTTCAAAAAATTCTGTATTTCAACTTCAAATTGAATTTGAAATTTTTACGGTTGGATCAAAAAAAGAGGAAGAAAAAAAAAAGCTGAAAAAAGTGAATGTTTTATGGCCAAACAGGCCCTAAATAAAAAGACCACCCTTTCTTCAGCACATAATTTGACAAAAGGTTAGAAAAAAATTTAAATAAAGCAAATAAAAAAGAGCATCGAGTGGGCCAAGGGGCATGGTTACTAGATCAGAGTAGATATTGGACAAATTGAGAGTTCAAAATTGAGTATATCATAATTTCCGTTCAAAATACCAATGATGGTGAAATCTTGGGGAATGGCACTATGAGAGGGGGTAAGAGCAAAGAGCAAAGGTTAAAAGCAATAAAGAGTTTCTGGGAGATTTTTAGAACCTTTTGAAAGGGATGGAGTGACATGTACAACCTTTATGGAATCCCGGTGGCCCCTTCCACAGTATAATCTGGTTCTTAGCCATTATGATTGCTTCTTCCTCTTCGTTTCAGTTTACCCAAACATATTTCCTTTTTTGGTCTACTTAAAAATAATGATATCTTTTTAAATTTAAAAATAATTTAACTTAAATTTCAAATTCTACCTTTAATAAGATTATTTTATAACCACACCAATACTCTGGATCCCTTTTTTAACTTATATAGGACCACAAATTTCAAAAGCATTCATTTTTTCTTAAACTCCCTACCCAATCAAACAGGCTCACATAAATTGAAACGGATGAAATATCTATATCTATCAATCTAACCATCTCGTTCTCTCAACTTTTCTTCCCTCGCCCAATTCTTTCTTTTTTATTTGATGTCCAGTGCCTGTTTAACCCAAAAAATAATTTTCAAGGTCAAAGCAATAATTTTATATGACGGGCCACAAGCAACCGATTCAATCCGAAAGATATAAAAAAATTTTAATACAACGTGGTAGAGAAGTAAAAAATAAATTTAATCACAGATACTATAACAAAAATAAAGCAGAGAAGAAAGAATTCTTATTGAATGATCCTTGATAGGATAATGAGCCGAACAGAGCTTGAAGGGCCGAACTTTGGCTAACTTGAGAGCAATATGCTATAAATTACAATGTATAGAATTGTAGAGAAGAAAATTAGATTTTTCCTGATGATGGTAAAAGTATGTTTATTTATAGGACTAAATCTAAATAACCATTCTCCTTGAATTATGTGTCTATTATGAGCATTTACTCAATTCATCCATTACTTTTGGTATACTTGTAACAGCTGTGTAAATGCTGAAATTCCGTAACTGATGAGTTAATTTCGTAACTGATGAGTTAAATCCGTAACGGGTGAGTCAATCACGTGTCTGTTGAGTCAATCTCGTGCCTGTTCAGTCAATCCCGTGCCTGCTGAGTCAATCACGTGCCTGTTGAGTCATCTCGTGATTGATTGCCTTGTTCTGACCGTTACAATCATTTATTGCATTTATTAATAATTGATTTGTAATTGATGGTGTAATGATGGTAAATCCCATATAATCCAGGATTAATTGACTCCTTCCATATTTGTAATTATGAGATATTCTCCCGCACCTGATCTGGGCTATTTCATGATGATCATTTTCGAGGCTAACAGGCACGGTATGTTCGGTCCCGGGGGTATTTCACATATCATCTTTACATATCATTTTTCACTTTTCTTCAAACTTTGTTGACACGTATTGCCATTTAATAGACCCACATGGCGAGTCTAATTTTCACCAATACAGATAGTCCCCCCACTTTTCGGTTACTTACTATGATGTGACCGAAAAGTAGAAGATTTTATCCTTTTCATCTTTGCCTATGACTCATTAAAAACCTTGCCGGAAAAACCCAATAGGGACAAAAACCGAATGAAGGAAAAAAGAGTGCAAAACTCAGAGAATCATATGATAACTTCACCGCCTATGTTCCTTTCATCAATAATCGGTTGGTTTACCCATGTCATATTTCGGGGTTTGAAGATAAATCTTTGCCTTATGTTTGCAAAGTTTGATATATATATTTCGACTTTATTTTCTGCCTATTTTAATATTTGTGTTTTTGTTTTACCCTTCAACTTTGCATTAAAAACACTTTAATGCTCCATGACTTTTTGAATAAGCACGAATTATAAAAGTGGGCCCTTTTATGAACGACACTTAATAAAGAAGGCGCCTCAACTCCATAATGGTGTAAACATACAAAAGAAAGATAGAAATATTCACATATTTTTCTTTAACAATATTTTGGAGAAAGTTTTTACATTGAAATTTCATAATATTTCACATGTGTCTGTGCATCTTCTATAACTCATTTTGCAACTGTTTTTTCTTTTAACAGATTCGATATAAGCTTGCACTCGTAACTGTTTTTCTTTTGCAACAGTTTTTTAAAATTAGTACAAGGGGATAACTATTTTTGTTTACAATAGTTTTAAATATAAGGGTATAAATATTTACCTATAACTATTTTATTGATAACTGTTTTCAAATGAATACAAGGGTAATGCTTTTTCATCCGTAATTATTTTCAATTACAATAGTTTTTGAGTAAGTACAAAGATGTGCATTTTTACCTGTAACTAATATTCTGCCTTTAACCTTTTTTGAAACATTCATTTATATTTATGAATATGTTTTCAAAAGTTTTCGAGTTAGGCTTGTGTTTTTGGCTCGTGACTTTGCTCTTAACTTTCGATTTGTTGGGTAGACCTTAGGCTTGACTTGAATTTTTATTTTTCTAGTCTTATTTGCCTTCCATATATAGTCTTATTTGCTTTCCATATATATAGTCCCCCAAGTGTTAGAGTTTTGAAGTATGAAATCTCGAGCGTTTGGTTATTGCTTCCATGTGGTCCATTTCCTGAAAAAGGAAAAACATACGGGACTTAGAGGTATATATTTAGATGATGACTACTTAACCCCTTTTTTTTAATCAAAAGGATTGTAACCTAGATCGGGAATAATACAGTGTTCCTCGTATCTTTCGAGTCTAATATCATCATTTGGTTTTTAGGGAATTTATCCGAGTATAAGTTTTTCTTGGCACTTTACAAAATTATTTGAGTGCTCATACTTAGTCTTTTAGACTTAAAATATATATTTGGATGCATCGTTACTTGTGCGATGTCTAAAGTTGCACCTTTGGGTGTCTAACTTTTAAATAAAAGAGAGCTCTTTTATATACTTTAAACGCTATGAATAGGACGTCTCCTTTTCATTCAGGTGTAAAATAGGATCGATTGATCTGACTAGACTTTTAGTCTGAGGGATTATTAATTCCGCTAGGATTTACAAGAGTATTAACCCTATTAAGATTTATGGGATAATAGATCCAAGTCATAATACAATTAGCCATTAAGAAAGGCTGATAAATTTAGCTTGAATGGTTGTTGTTGGACCGAATATAAGTTGTTTGTTTGTTCAAAGTGAACTTTATTCTGGTGGCATATTTGCATACCTTTATCTTGACTTAGATGTAAAACTCTCGTTTTTTATCGCGGGATTATTGACTCTGATATGAAGTTCTCGATCCTTTTTGTGTACGTTTAGTATACGTATTTTTGAAGAACTCATTCAACACTATTTGAAGTGTTTATGCTTGATATGAGTAATACAACTAAATGAGTTGAGCTGGTAAATTATATTGGAATACTCTTAGGAATTCTATCTCCCAAGGCAATCAATTGTTTATATCACTTCTTATAATATCAGGTCAAATTGACTAATCTTCAAGTATAAGTAATCTTCCTAGCGTTTGAGTTTTGTGGTATGAGAACTCAAATACTGAAATCATAATTTGACAATATGCAGTCTTATAGTCCATGGTAGGATAGTTAGTTTCGTTATTGATAGACTTTCAAATGGTCCAGTTCCAACATAGGGACGGTACTGAAGCTCTTTTTATCAAATATTTTGTACTCTTATCGGGAACTACGGAGGTTCCAAAATGTTATTGAGGATCATCCCATATCTTGATTTGAGCTATTCATACTTAATTTGATGAGTTTTGATTTAAAGCCTTATTACCGGAGTAATTTTCACTGCTTTGTTTGGTCTATGTGGCATTTTAGCTTTTGGAGCCTTAAATATTCTCAGNAAAATTAGTACAAGGGGATAACTATTTTTGTTTACAATAGTTTTAAATATAAGGGTATAAATATTTACCTATAACTATTTTATTGATAACTGTTTTCAAATGAATACAAGGGTAATGCTTTTTCATCCGTAATTATTTTCAATTACAATAGTTTTTGAGTAAGTACAAAGATGTGCATTTTTACCTGTAACTAATATTCTGCCTTTAACCTTTTTTGAAACATTCATTTATATTTATGAATATGTTTTCAAAAGTTTTCGAGTTAGGCTTGTGTTTTTGGCTCGTGACTTTGCTCTTAACTTTCGATTTGTTGGGTAGACCTTAGGCTTNAGGATGAGACGCACTCAGAGTTATCGAGAGCATGCTTGTCTTTGGGTAAAGTCCCATTCTACAAGCAATAAATGAATTTATTATGCCAATTCAAATTAGATAAGTCAGGCTTATCTCATTTTTATTCTAATTGATGATAGATGAGGGATCGCCTAAATAAGAGATGTATCAATCCCGAAACTGTTTGATCCGGAAACGATATTTCTCAATAAGTGTCCGGCGTTGCTTTCAGAGTCAGTGATATCAACAGTAGATCCGAGACTAGCACATCTGACTCTATTTTATTGGGCTGCATAGTTTTCTTGGATTTGATCAATCGTTATCTTTGAGTCCCTGTAACATATGCTCCATACTCGGATTTGTTGTTAGAAATAAACTAACTTTTATGGATTATCTAACTACTTTTTTTGATAGGCACTAAGCATTGTTCCTAACTCGGGAAGTTTAGTACTTGTGGACCTAATTGTGTATAAGGTCCAGATCTCGATAATTATCGCAGTAATAACATGTTCGAGCTAAGATTAATCATGAAATCTGCTAAATTTGTGATTTTATAGCCGTACGTGACTGATAAGAAATATCATATTCACATAGTTCGACTACTCATTTAGTTAGCTTTCCTGACAGATCATGTTTATGCAAAATATTGTGCAATGAAAATATAGTAACTACGGGAATTGAATGACATTGAAACTAAACCCTTAGATTTAGGGCAACGACAATTAATACCAACTTATCAAAATATTGATATGTAGTTTCCGTATCTAAGAGCATTATATAATAGATAGAAGAATGTGTACCTTTATCTTCTTGAATTAAAATTGTATTTACCAAGATATCCGAGACAATTAATGTACCGGCAATCATCTTTCTCCTCAGAATTTTGAAAGTGATGATGTGTTGTTATGAGATAGCAAGTTCGAATGATTCGACTTTTCGGACTAAACCGATCTTTCAAAGTTCTGTAACTTTATCTTTCATTTTTTGTCTCTAGTTTCTTCTTTTGCTTGACTGGATTATACCACGGGTCAATATTGAGCATAAAAACCTTTACCTCCGGTGGTACACCTGTTAGCATGGAGGCAAGCAAAGCGATTTTTGTTAACATGTAAAAGTTTAATCAACTTACTTTTAAATTCGGTGTCGAGTCTCGACCAACGTAGTCCTTCGTATTTGGGAAGTCAATGATAATTTCTAGTTCTTCAGTATTTGACCTTGTGGCTTCTGATGCCTTTGGTTCAATGATTGCTTCCGAAAATATTTGTATAATTGTCCACGATTATTAATGAACTTTCTTTCCTCGTGGGCCATTTCATCCCGCAGCTATCTTTTCTTTTTCAGTTGTTAGGTCTGGTATCTTTGTAAGCAATCCCGTGGGTGTTTTACCCATCTTCCTCCTAATCTTCATTCTTCTCATTTGAAATTTTACAATTTAGCAAGGTAATTCCTTACCTGTTTGGGTAGATCCAGATCTTTTCCAAACCGTGAAGAAAATCTCGTATCTCTTTTCTCGGACCTGTTTTTTAGATTTTTGCATTTAGATTCGGGTCATCTAAGAATCGCATCTGTTTAATCACCGGCCCTATTTTTGGACATCTTATTACTGTCGATTTGATTTACCGTGTCTTCTTCTATTTAAGTTCCGATGCTACAACGGTTATGCTGTAATACTCATTTTGAAAGAAAAAGGGTAATTATGTAATTTACCAAAAAATTAAATCACAAGATTTAAATAGGGCAAATCCCTACGTTAGTCTAACAGAAACAAGAAAAAGGGAAAAGGCCATCTCTGGCAAAAAGAAGACGAAGCAGAAGCTGCAACGAAACAAAAAAAATGGAGAAGGAAAGAAAGGGAGAAGAAGAAAGAGACTAGAACCAAATCTTGAGAAAACCTTAAATACGCACTGGTTTTTATGAGTAATACTCGAATTTCTTATCTGGCTTATTTTTTTTCTAGTAGTTCTTTTTATCTCAGTTCATATATTTGAAGGGTTTCATAAGGTATAAGAAATTAAATACCAATAAGAATTATTATGGGTAAATTAAGAGTAAAATATGAAACCTCATGGGTTGGGTATTCTAAAATAGCTATGAATTAGCCTAAATAAAAAAATTAATATGAGATTGGTACTATGTAATTATAGATTGATTGGAGGAATTTGTACGAATTGCTCGAGTTGAAGCATTTGGTATTTCGGCACGAGTACTGTGAGTAGTAACCTTACCTCAATTTGTATTTCTACAGCTAGCATGATTTACATATGATTTTAATATGAGAATGTTACTGACTGATTTGAATATATATGTGGGACAAATCCTTTACTCGATATGATACTACTATATTTATTTTACATGGTTACAGTTATTCTGAATATTCTCATTGTTACTGAATACGTTTTACTGTTACTTGAGATAAGATTTACCGTTATTGAAACGAAATTACGAGATTTGATAAAAACCGAAATGTCCTATATTGTTGTAAAATATTTTCTACGAGTATATACGGATTACAGAGACAAGTATAAATGGGAGTAGACATTGAAGTATCATGTAGCTAATGACGGGTTCGTTAGACCTGGTGTACCTTGTAATTACCGATTATCGGTATAGCCCTTGCTAGTGGGAAGGTAGAACTAGTATACCATCACCGATTTTCCTCGAGTAGGGACTACCGTTATAATTGACTTCTTGCGAAGAAGTCCATAGTTATACCGATTACATGATCCGTTCATTGAAACCTCCCAAAATGTGAACACTGATATTATACCATGGTTACCGAGCTTATTACTGAGTTGTTAATTATATTATATTACAAGAAAAGCGTGATGAGATAGAAAATTATTTATTATTTCTGAAAGGGCATTTTAATGTATTTTCTCTTGAGATACTAGCATATTTTCTGACTTGTCCCCAAATAAAATTGATTGTGGTAAAGTGTTACTACTCACTGAGCTAGCAACTCATTCCACGCTAATTCTTTTTTTACAGAGACAGTAGTTCACGCATGCGAGGATTTTGTTAGTTAGAGCGCACAGGTTGAAAATTCTTGGTGAGCCTCGCACTTGTTCGCGTAGACAGAGATTTTTATCAATTGTTGTGGTCGTTCTTTGAATTCTTAGAGTCGCTCCATAGTCATTCTTTTAGTGTCATGAGTATTGTTTTGCTATTAGTCTTATGTTGAGTATCGTTCTGTAGTATTAAAGTTGGAGTTAATTAGTATTTCTGGTTGCTAGTGGGTTGATTAGAAATGGTGGAGACTTATATTTTGTTAAAATTGATAAGTTGTCCACTATTTGGTATAATATTAGGATGTTTGGTTGCTGATTGAGACAGGAAAATTTTTGTAATGGTCCAAAAATAGGGGAAATTCTGCCCGATTTTCTGTAAAATTACCGATGAGGCTTACTTAGGAGAACTTGCTCCTAAGCGTCGGTCACGAACTTAAATTGGGTCTTGACAAAGTTGGTATCAGAGCTTAGGCTTTAAGTCCCGAGACATGGAGCAATGTTTAGTAGAGTCTTGTTCATGGGTATGTAGGCGCCCATACTTATGAACTCGAGGCTACTAAATATTTAGGAATGTTTTCCTTTCTTTCATTATTTGATCGTGCGTTGAGATAACTGGAGATTGACTTTGGATTATTTCTTTCGTAGATGGCTAGGACACGTACATCCTCATCTGCTGGACGTGGTGCTAGACTTGGTACTACCTAGGGTGGCGGTCAAGTTCGGGTTCATCAAACTAGAAGACAGACTACTTCTCAACCTCAAGTTGGGAACATGAGTCAAGCCCAAGCTGTTACTCCAGATCAAGTGCAAGAGCAGGGAGTTTAGAACGCTCCACCACTAGTGCCAACTGTTGTACCTACTGTTGCCTTACCTGCAGATGCAGTGGCAAGGTTATTGAATGTGTTAGAGGCATTGGTGCCTACTCTGGGAGGAAGTTCAGCTCCTCAGGCTACTTTACAGACACAAGCACCCGCACAGACTCAGACTTTCGAGAATAAAGAAGTATCCCTACACGAGTTCCTGAAATTTAAATCATCAAAATTCAGAGGTTCTGATAATTTAGCAGATCCTCAAAGTTTCTTGGATGGGACACTTAAGGCATTACGTGCTCTTGGATGTTCTAGTGAGAGCCGTGGAGCTCGCAACATACAAACTAGAGGATATGGCCAAAACATGGTATGAAACTGTATTGCTAGGAAGGCCAGCAGGAGCACCACCACTAACATGGGATGAGTTCACTAAGTTGTTCAAGAATCATTTTCTTCCAGACAGTCTGATTCAACAACATGCTAGAGACTTTGAGAGATTGGTTCAGACTCCAGATATGGATGTGTCAACATATAACACTAAGTTTTGTAAACTGGCTATATATGCTCCTCACTTAGTGCCTACCAAAGAAGCTCGAATTCAGAGGTTTGTTGATGGATTGGTTAGTCGTCTATACACTGCAGTAGCCCTGCAGATGAAGACGTTATCATACTCTTATGTAGTTGACCTTGCTAGAAAGATTGAAAACAAGGGACGTGAAGAGCGTGCAACTAGTGAATTACGTAGGAAGGCCAAGACAGGAGGGGCTTTCAATGGCGGTTTTAGTGAAAATAGAAGAGCAGGAAACCAGGGACAACAATAACAACAACATAGTTCTCAGATAGGGACACACATGTCTTCAACAGTCCACATACATACCACATTACAGACAAGGTAATAGGGGACCATCATCTTCTGGACATCGTAATTTTATGCAAATATATACCACTACTCCAACCTGCCAGACTTGTGGTAGATCACATTTGGGTCAATGTTGTGTTCTAACTGGAGAGTGCTTTCGGTGTGGCCAGTTGGGACATCACTTGAGGGATTGCCCTCAGCCTCTGAGAAATTTTAACAAGGCTTCTATTCAGTCAGCTGCACCGACTCAGGCTACTCATAATTCTTCAGGTGCTATAGGTACGTGAAATAGAGGTCGAGGTGCTGGATAACGTGCTACTGTGGATCAAGGACAAGGCAATGCTGGTAGAGGTCAGTGAGAGTTTTTGCATTTACTAGACAGGATGCTCAGGCCTCGAATGCAGTGGTTATAGGTATTTTTCTGTCTGTTCATTTGATGCACTTGCGTTGATTGATCCGGGATCTACTCACTCCTATGTGTCCTCGTACTTTGCTTTGAGATTTAGTAGACAACCCGAGCTATTGAATGATTCTTTTCTAGTTGCTACTCCATTTGGAGAGTCTCTATTAGCTGAATACGTGTATCGTGCTTGTCAGATTCGGGTTGAGGGTAGAGATACTCTAGTTGACCTTATTGTACTTGATATGATTGACTTTGACATGCTGATGGGAATGGATTGGTTATCTTCTTGCAATGCTATAGTCGATTGTCATGCAAAGATAGTTAAGTTTGAGATACCAAATGAACCCAATTTTATTCTAAGAGGGACTCAAGTTCCAAAGGCTTGCAAAATTGTATCTTTTATGAAGGCTCAACGACTTCTAAAGAAAGGTTGCTTGGGTCTCTTAGCTATTGTAAATGATACAAGAAAGGAAACAGTTAGTATAGAAAATGTACCCCTAGAGAGAGAATTTTTTGATTTATTTCCTGAGGATTTACCAGGATTGCCTCCAATAAGAGAAATAGACTTTGGTATTGATTTGCTACTTGACAAGTAGACTATATCGATACCCTTATATCGAATGGCACCAGCAGAGTTGAGGGAGCTAAAGCAACAGTTACAAGATTTCTTAGATAAGGGTTTTATTAGACCTAGTGTATGACCATGGGGTGCACTAGTACTGTTCGTAAGGAAGAAAGACGGATCCCTGAGAATGTGCATTGACTACACGTAGTTGAACAAGATAACAATACGCAATAAATAGCCTTTGCCTCATATAGATGACATGTTTGATCAGTTAGAAGGAGCTGCCCACTTTTCAAAGATTGACCTCCATTCTGGTTATCATCAATTTAGAATCAAAGATGAAGATATTTCTAAGACTGCTTTCAGGACTCGATACGGGCACTATGAGTTTCTTGTGATGCCTTTCGGACTGACAAATGCTCCAGCTGCATTCATGGATCTAATGAATAGGGTGTTCAAGCCATTTTTGGATAGATTTGTAATAGTATTTATTGATGATATCCTGATATATTCTCGTAGCTAAGGAGAACACGAGGATCATCTCAGGACTGTGTTACAGACATTGTGAGAACATTGGCTATATGCTAAGTTCTCGAAGTGTAAATTCTGGCTAGACTCAGTAGCATTTTTGGGGCATGTGGTATCCAAAGATGGAATTATGCTAGATCCTAAGAAGACTGAAGCCATACAGAAATGGTCCAGACCTACTTCTCCTGCAGAGATTCGCAGCTTTTAGGCTTAGCAGGCTATTACAGGCGTTTTGTGCAGGATTTCTCCAGAATAGCAGCGCCGCTGACCAAGCTAACACAGAAAAATGCAAAGTTTCAGTAGACGGAGGAATGTGAGAAAAGCTTTCAGAAGCTCAAAACATGTTTGACAACTACACCAATATTAGCCTTACCATCAGGTTCTGGAGGATTTACAGTATTCTGTGACGCCTCGAGGGTGGGATTAGGATGTGTTCTCATGCAAAATGGTCGTGTTATTGCTTATGCTTCGAGACAATTGAAAAAGCACGAGCAAAACTATCCTACACATAATTTGGAGATGGCTGCAGTGGTACTTGCTCTAAAAATTTGGAGATATTATCTATACGGTGAAACTTGTGAGATTTATACTGACCATAAATTTTGAAGTATATCTTTCAGCAGAGAGATCTAAATCTTCGGCAGCGTCGTTGGATGGAACTACTCAAAGACTATGATTGTTTAATTTTGTATAATCCTAGAAAAGCCAATATGGTGGCTGATGCATTGAGTAGAAAATCTATGAGGAGTTTGGCACATATAACCCATGCAAAGAGACTTTTGGCCAGAGATATTCAAAGACTAGAAGATACAAGTATCAGATTTAGTGTCGAAAATTCAGAGGCATTGTTGGCTTGTGCTCAGGATAAGTCTTCATTAGTTGAGTGCATTAAGGCCACCTAATATGAGGATAAACGATTATGCAAATATAGAGATAAGGCCTTAGCTGGTAAAAGCAAGGATATGATTGTTGAAAGCGATAGTATTCTTCGAGTGGGTGACAGGCTATGTGTAGCAGATGTAGATGGGTTAAGACATGCTATTCTTAAAGAAGCTCACAACACTAAATACACTATACATCCTGGATCCACAAAAATTTACCATGACTTGAAGAAATTTTATTGATGGAAAGGTATGAAGAAAGATGTTGCTAACTTTGTTTCTAGTTGTTTAACTTGTCAGTAGGTCAAGGCTGAGCATCAACGACCCGCATGACTACTACAACAAATTGAGATTCCAGAGTGAAAATGGGAAAAAATTACTATAGATTTTGTCACCGGGCTACCACGAACCCTTAGAGGTTATAACTCGGTATGGATGATTATGGATCGACTAACGAAATCAGCACACCTTTTGCCAGTGAAGACTACATATGGTGGAGTTAGGTATGCACAGATATTTATGAACGAAATTGTTCGACTTCATAGAATTCCAATATCCATCATCTCTAATAGAGGATCACAATTTACCTCACGCTTTTGGAAATCTTTTCAAGAATAATTGGGTACACGAGTAAATCTTAGTACTGCATTTCATTCATAGACAGACGGGCAGTCTGAACATACTATACAGATCTTAGAGGATATGTTAAGAGCTTGCATTCTAGATTTTGGAGGTAGTTGGGATGATTATCTACCTTTAGCTGAATTTGCTTACAACAATAGCTTCTATTCTAGTATTCAAATGGCACCGTACGAAGCATTGTATGGCAGAAGATGTTGTTCTCCTATCAGATGGTTTAAAGTTGGTGAGACTAACTTATTGGGACCCGACCTAGTACAAGAAGCTATGGACAAAGTCCAGTTAATCAGACAGAGTTTGCTTACAGCTTAAAGTAGACAAAAGTCATATGCTGATAAGAGAAGAAGAGATTTAGTATTCACAATTGGAGACAAAGTTTTCCTACGAGTCTCCCCTATTAAAGGTGTAATGCAGTTTGGGAAAAGAGGAAAGTTGAACTCCAGGTTTATAGGACCGTATGAGATACTAGACCAAGTGGGAGCGGTGGCTTATAATTTGGCACTTCCTCCTGAGTTGTCCTTTATTAATCTCGTGTTTCATGTCTCAATGCTAAGAAAATATATATCAGACTCATCTTAGGTGATTGAAGCACCAACTATACCGCTTGATGAGAAGTTGTCTTACGAGGAGGAGCCGACGTCAATTGTTGATAGGCAAGTAAGAAAGCTACGGTCAAAAGAAATCGAGTTCGTAAAAGTCTTATGGAGAAATCATACAGTCGAAGAAGCTACTTGGGAACTAGCAAAAGATATGCAAGCGAAGTATCCTCATTTGTTTCAGTCTACAGGTACGTACCTGAGTTAAATTCGGAGACCGAATTGCATAAGGTGGGGAGAATGTAATACTCATTAATAAAAGGGTAATTACGTAATTTACCAAAAAAATTAAATCACAAGATTTAAATAAGGCAAATCCCTACGTTAGTCTAACAGAAACAAGAAAAAGGGAAAAGGCCATCTCTGGCAAATAGAAGACGAAGCAGAAGCTGCAACGAAACAAAAAAAAACGGAGAAGGAAAGAAAGGGAGAAGAAAAAAGAGGCTAGAACCAAATCTTGAGAAAATCTTAAATACGCAGTGGTTTTTACGGGTAATACTCGAATTTCTCATCTGGCATATTTTTTTCTAGTAATTCTTTTTATCTCAGTTCATATACTTGAAGGGTTTCACAAGGTATAAGAAATTAAATACCAATAAGAATTATTATGGGCAAATTAAGAGTCAAACATGAAACCTCGAGGGTTGGGTATTCTAAAATAGCTATGAATTAGCCTAAATAAAAAAATTAATACGAGATTGATATTATGTAATTATAGATTGATTGGAGGAATTTGTACGAATTGCTCGAGTTGAAGCATTTGCTATTTCGGCACGAGTACTGTGAGTAGTAACCTTACCTCAATTTGTATTTCTACAGCTAGCATGATTTACATATGATTTTAATATGAAATGTTACCGACTTATTTAAATATGCATGTGGGACAAGTCCTTTACTCGATACGATACTACTATATTTATTTTAGACAATTACAGTTATTCTGAATATTCTCATTATTACTGAATACGTTTTACTGTTATTTGAGATAAGATTTACCGTTATTGAAACGAAATTATGAGATTTGATAAAAACCGAAATGCCCTATATTGTTGTAAAATATTTTCTACGAGTATATATGGATTACAGAGACAAGTATAAATGGGAGTAGATATTGAAGGATCCTGTAGCTAACGACGGGTTCGTTAGACCTGGTGCACCTTGTAATTATCGATTACCGTTATAGCCCTCGCTAGTGGGAAGGTAGAACTAGCATACCATTATCGATTTTCCTCGAGTAGGGACTACCATTATATTTGACTTCTTGCGAAGAAGTCCACAGTTATACCGATTACATGATCCGTTCATTGAAACCTCCCAAAATGTGAACATTGATATTATACAATGGTTACCGAGCTTATTACTGAATTGTTAATTATATTATATTACAAAAAAAGCGTGATGAGATAGAAAATTATTTATTATTTTTAAAAGGGCATTTTTATGTATTTTCTCTTGAGATACTAGCATGTTTTCTGACTTGTCCCCAAATAAAGACGGTTGTGTTAAAGTGTTATTACTCACTGTGCTAACGACTCATTCCCCGCTAAATTTTTTTACAGAAACAGTAGTTGACGTAGGTGAGGATTTCGTTAGTTAGAGCGCACATGTTGAAAATTCTTGGTGAGCCTCGCACTTGTTCGCGTGGGCAGAGATTTTTATCAATTGTTGTGGTCTTTCTTTGAATTCTTAGAGTCGCTCCATAGTCATTCTTTTAGTGTCATGTGTATTGTTTTGCTATTAGTCTTATGTTGAGTATCGTTCTGTAGTATTAAATTTAGAGATAATTAGTATTTCTGGTTGCTAGTGGGTTGATTAGAAATGGTGGAGACTTATGTTTTGTTAAAATTGATAATTGTCCATTGTTTGGTATAATATTAGGATGTTTAGTTGCTGATTGAGACAGAAAATTTTTTGGAATGGTCCAAAAATAGAGAAAACTCTGCCCGATTTTCTGTAAAATTACCGATGAGGCTTACTTAGGAGCACTTGCTCCTAAGCGCCGGTCACGAACTTAAATTGGGTCGTGACATATGCATATCATCCTTGTAGGATAGATAGGAATTTTCGGAAGTGTTCTACCCGCTAGTTTTGTTCCTTGATCTGTTTCTATAAGGTTAGATCTAACTTTTGCAAATTAAAATTACCTCGTGTATCTGAACCTCCAATTCCGGAACTGTTTCGTACTGATCCGTTATAATCAATTTGGTACTAATAGTTGCGGTACCAATATATCGATTTACATTCTCTATTTTTCTCTGCTTTTTGCTTACATATCATCATCATGGCTATTATTCCCTTTTTATTTTGCATGGTAAAGCCATCTTCAACTTGGTTGTCCTGAACTGTGTTGATTGAAAAATTTTAGCCATCATGAAGGTTTAAACGGAAAACAAGCGATTAACAAAAATTGTTACTATCTTTAGATGAATAGCAAATTTGCTTGAGTTCCCGGTAACGGAACCAAACTGTTTAACCCAAAAAATAGTTTTCAAGGTCAAAGCAATAATTTTATATGACGGGCTACAAGCAACCGATTCAATCCGAAAGATATAAAATTTTGTTAATACAACGTAGTAGAGAAGTGGGAAATAAATTCAATCATAGATAATATAACAAAAATAAAGCAGAGAATTATTGAATGATCCTTGATAGGATAATGAGCCGAACAGAGTTTGAAGGGCCGAACTTTGACTAACTTGAGAGCAATATGCTATAAATTACAATGTATAGAATTGTAGAGAAGAAAATTAAATTTTTCTTGATGGCGGTAAAAGTATGTTTATTTATAGGACTAAATCTAAGTATCCATTCTCTTTGAATTATGTGTCCATTATGAGCATTTACTAAATTCATCCATTTTTTTTGAAAGACTTGTAACAACTGTGTAAATGCTGAAATTCCGTAACTGATGAGTTAATTTCGTAACTGATGATTTAATTCCATAACTGATGAGTTAATTCCGTAACGGATGAGTCAATCTCGTGTTTGTTGAGTCAATCTCGTGGCCGTTGAGCCAATCTCGTACCTGTTGAGTCAATCCCGTGCCTGTTGAGTCAATCTCGTGATTGATTGCCTTGTTCTGACCGTTACAATCATTTATTGCATTTATTAATAATTGATTTGTAACTGATGGTGTAATGATGGTAAATCCCATATAATCCAGGATTAGTTGACTCCTTCCTTATTTGTAATTATGAGATATTCTCCCGCAGCTAATCTTGGCTATTTCATGATGATCATTTCCGAGGCTAACAGGCGCGGTATGTTCGGTTCCGGAAGTATTTCACATATCATCTTTATATGTCATTCTTCACTTTTCTTCAAACTTTGCTGACACGTATCGCCATTTAATAGACCCACATGGCGAGTTTAATTATCACCAATACAGTACTACCTGTAACAAACTCCATTAATCTATATCCGCACTGCGCGCGTAAAACTCATGTAAGGGGAAGCCTCTCTTGCTCAGTTCCCAGTCACCTTGTGAGAGGAACTTCTGATCCCTCAATGTTTCTTCAACTTTAAGTTACATGTCAATAGTGTAAATTTTATAATCAACTTATTAATAAAATATATTTGTGTAATAATTAACTATAATAAGTTCAGACTACATTAGTAGTAGGGGTGTACCATGCAAACCGACAAACCGCGCCAACCCAATAATCCGAATCAAACCGAGAAAAAAAATCCGACCATGGTTTGGTTTGATTTGATTTGGTGTTGGAAGAAAAAACCCGACAATAATTGGTTTGGTTTGGTTTTAACTAAAGAAAGTCAAATCGAAACCAAACCAACCCGATATTATTTATATAGAAATTTTAGATATATTTAATATATAAATATACTTATTATGATGTAATTTATAAATATTTCTTAAAAAGATTCATAATTACCTTTTAAGGTATTATTTCAAGGCTGGACTTAGAACTTGTAAATGTTTCAATAAGTTTTATATCCATTAATATTATTAAATTAAATAATGCTAACAAAAGCCCAAACCAAAACAAAATCAATACTAATGCTAACAAAAGACATTCAATTCAATGCTACAATGCAAATGTATTGAATATTTATTTATTTTTGCAATAATTTAGATAAAAAAAGCATAACCTATTTTTATTTTTTCTTTAGCGTTTAGTCATGTAATTAATAATCTCTTATTCGTCTACTTATTTTTGCATGATTTAGCACTTTTAGATTATGTTTATTTTTATTATGACTTTTTAATTAGGAATATACACATTACATAATTTTATTGACTTTATTGTTGAATATTTTAGGATAATGCTATGACGTATCTCATATTTTATACTTATTTTCTTGGAAAATACTTTATGTAGTTGTATCTTACTATGGTTAAAGATAAATATTTTGAGCACAATTTATATGTTTTGTTCTACGAAGATTTTATCCGGAAAAAAAATCCGAAAAAACCCGAATAATCCGAAAACCCGAGAGCAAAAAACCCAAATTTTATTGGCTTGATTTGGTTTTTAGATTTAATAATCCGACACAATTGGTTTGGTTCTGTAATTGTAAAATTCGAATCAACCCGACCAATGTACACCCCTGATTAGTTGTATAAACAATATTTAAACTCTTGTGTAAATTCTTCCTCTAACAGCATGAAGGATGACCAAGCTCCACATCTTGTCCTCGTCATCCGTCCCTTCCTTCCTACTCCTGTTACATCTACTTTTACTTTTGAAATTTAAAAAAAAAAAAAAATAGCATAGGCATGATTAGTTTCTTGAAAGGGCAATGGTAATAATGAAAAAGTCTTAAACAAGTCTTTTCACGTATTTGGTTGGTCATAAATTATGCATGATTGATTTTATATTAATAAAAAAATTGGCAGATCATAGCCACCCACTTTCCTACTCTATATAATGTCCGTGATTATGGGAACGAGAGATCATGAATGCACCAAGTTTATCTCAAAAGAAAAAGAATTAATTTACTGTGCAAAGCCACTTTCTTAATTTAAGGGTATTTTTAATAATTGCACAAAAACTTAAACAAATGTGGAATCGCCTAACCTTCTTTTGTCCTATATATGCACCTCTAATGATGATTTGTACTTTTTCTAATAGACCTGTATTAATTAAGAAGCATTTCATTCAACTTCAGCTATGTATTACTTTGTAGTTTTATTAATATAGTTTAAACTATATATGCTAGCTGGCTACGATGGAAAATATTTGAATGTGGCTTGAATTGATCTAATTTAGAGAACCTAACTTTGTGGTCGTCGATAGACTGCTATAAGGTACAAATGGTAGACCACAGGCTTAGGTGCTAACGAATAAACTTGAAATCATTTGTCAATTTGCAAGCCAAAGTGAAACATCATTGTCAAAATAAATACTCGTTCTTTGTTTTCCAAATCTGCGCCGAGTCAAACTACCTTATCTAAATTAAAATAGACGGAGTATATAAATTTGTGAGAAATCTGAGTGTATAGGGTAAAATTTGACCCTCTACGTCTCTACGCCGATGGTTACGCCCATTGAGCATACGTCAACTAGAGCAAGGATACGGCTTGGAGGTGGGGACAAATGCGACGTCGTCTGAAACTTAGCATCCCCACTAAGGAGACGTTGCCTACTTTTATACTTTTATGATTATTTCGAGGAAGGTCTCTTATTATATAAAGGAGACCTTCACATTGTAAAAGGGATGGATGATTATTCTCGAATAAGACAGCTCTATGATTTTCTACTACTCTCTCTCTCTATCTCTACATCTAACGAATACTTATTCTCGAGTTCATATTGTCATTTTCTACTATTAGATCTACAATAACAATTTTTTTTTTTATCTCTAGGTTTTATTATATTTGATTACGATTTACCCTCATTTATTTTTTATTCTTTTTAAGCTTACAAAGTATATTCATAATTTTGAGCCAAATATTGAGTTTTAGAGGAAAACCAAATGGAGCAAAGACCCAAAAATATCTAATGTTTTTTCTTTTAATTAGGAGTATTCAGAGCTTTCTTATTCCTTTATCTCAATTTAATCAATGTACGAGAAGCGAGTAGCATTGTAGTGTAACAGTAGTAGCATATTGAACGTCGCAAGAATTTAGCACAAATATATTCTAGTAACAACTCAATACAAATGATACGAAGACTAGCCTTTATTGTGACCAGAAGCTATTCTTTCTCAATATATCTTATAACGGTGTTTGAAAACCCGAAGTTTAAGAGAAAAAAAAATTGGCACATAAAATGTCACAACCACATTGTGAGTTATAATATGTCATATTATTTGTATAAGTCATTTAGAGTAAAATAGCAAAAGTTCAAACTAAAGATCTATTAAAATATTAAATATGTCTGTTTACCCTTAAAATTGAGCAACAATTAAATTTGTATACGATTTAAAGGACTCATGATTTAATCTTATATGAATGATCTAAGAACAAAAAATAATTTAGAGGGAGAATAAACGATCAAACCAATCGTGATGGAACAATCAAACTTGATTTTAAGTTGGACACTGAAACTAGCTCCGATCGAGCCGTCGATATGAGCTCGACTATAATTAAAGGAGAGAGATTAACTAAAGAATATTTTGAATAATAGCTAGAGACAAGAATAAACTTTTATTTCTTTGATGTGCGTGTCAATAATGTGTTAAAATAAAAAAGTTCTCCCTTTTATATAGTAGTAGAATTTCAATCCTAGTACAAGTCTAAATAAGGTAAAAATCTTCTTTGTCGGTAAATGTCGATCCACAGTTGATATCAAATGAGATTTCCGTTGTAATATCCGGTTGTGAGCGAATATTATGGCTCACTACTTGTCATGCTCAAGTATTTCGCTTTTTCCCCTAGTCTCGAAACTTTAATTGGTCTGGATCCATTGTTTAGCCGTGCCCGATCCCAGATGCATCGTTCATCCCTCCCGAGCTCCGACACGAGGGATCCTTCGGCTTCTCTTGAAGTTGCATCGGACAGTGCTTCCCTCTCGTTTCTTTATAGGGGAATCAGAGGTAACATTGTTCCCGATTTTATCCGTACACAGATAGTCCCCTCACTTTTCGGAGAGTAGATTTATCGAAGCAACGAGGAGTGATTAATTGAACCCGATTTCTTTTTCCGTAAGCTACAACCGGGTTAATGGATCAGTGAAATATCCCATCAGTCGCGTCGGACTCCGAACACATGTCAGCCGTCGGTTGACCATCCTCCAATGCGAAACATCACACATTAGTTACCTCTTCTCTATATAAGCTTCGATCCTTTTTTCACATCTTTACTTTCTGATTTCAAAACTCTTCAATTTACCCCTAAACTTTTCACTTGCTCTTAACCCCTTCAAATCTTCATACATTGTTCTTCATATCTTCATATCATCATCTTTCTATCTTCAAATCTTCATACTTCATCCTTGAACCTTTAGGTTTGACCTTCAAATCTTCATCCTCATCTTCAAATCTTCATACTCGTCTTCATACATTTATATTTTCAGAACTCGATGGTGAAGACTTTAAAATCTGTACCCCAACAGACCGTCCCTGCAACTTCTAACTCGGCCATGTATGTTGAGGTGGCCATACTTAAAGTGGCCCCAAAACCTCCTCTAATGAATTTCATTCCCGGAGGCTACTCTATAGAAAATGACTTCAAGGTCGAGAAAGCTTCTAGTTAAGGAGATCGAAGCTAGGAGATATCGAGGTACATATGCTCCATCATCAAATACATGCTCTTACTTTTCGAGAGGACTGCAAATGGGAGGTAAAAAGGTGGTCATCCCCATTCCTGACTAGGGTATCACCTCACATGTAGAGGGGTATCTAAGTGTTTACACATACCCCTTTACACTTGACCCGGTGGATCCTATAGTCCTCGACTTTTGCAAGAGGTACGAGGTCTACCTCGGGTAGATTCACCCATCCTTTTGGAGGATGGTGATCCTCCTCCGCCACTTTATCAATAATACTGAGGCCCCCAATTTACGATCGACCATAAGTTTTGTCTTTACAGTCACCAAATTACCAGAGGGGGGATTAATAAAGCTCGTTCATCAGGCAAAGAAAGCTCAATTCTCGAGCATTGACGAAGATAGGAATTGAGGGTGGTATGGGAGGTTTGTTTGGGTGAACACCGAGGATATCATTCCCTTCGAGTTCCTCTCGTTCCCTAAAAATTGGAACCTAGCCCATAAGTTTCCTCTCCCTTTTGAGTATTTATAATTTCTTTTGGATTCTTGTTCTTCTTTTTCATTGCCTGGTTCTACCATCGTGTAGCGGTTTCCTGAGTCCTCAATGCAGCTCCTTGTTTCAAAAGAATTTGTTGATAGCATCTGCACACATCTATCGCATTTCGAGCGTGAATGGCACAAAATCTCAAAGGGCAAATGGGAGGCCCGTTCCCATGGTGAGTGCTCTCCCCGACCAAGTTAAATTTCATATTCAACTGTCATTTTCACTAAGTCCCTCTCTTTCTTTTATAGGTTTGCCCATGACTATTGAGCTCCGGGCATTAGACGATGATGAGTCTGCGCCCTCACTCGAAATACCCTCTACCTCAAGATAGCCTGAGGCTGGTGTGAAGAAGTAGGAGAAAAAGATAAGAAGGAGGAAGTCTTCAAGTTCCACGAACGCTGAGGCCAAGAAGAAGAGGGTAGCGGTCCAGGCCTAGAAGAGTAACAAGAAGAGTACTCGAGCTAGGGTACCGGACCACGAATCCCTTTACCAACTCAGGAAGTATCCTGAATATGATGACCTAGAGTTCGTTACCCATGGGCGAGCCATTAATGAAGAAACATAGGCAGCAACTAGGGGAAGTGAGTGAGAGGTCGACCTCTCTTTGGCTTCGGATACCGAAGGAAAACCAGTAGCTACAGCCTCCCGAGAAGCTACTCCTGATCCGAGGGAAGTCGCCTGTGTCATTGACATCACCCATAACACATAGAGTCTTTATTCTACTAGGCTCATGCCATCAAAGAGAAATCAAATGAGATATCATGGGCCACTGACGAGGCCATCAACCTGTTTTGCGAGGGAATGGACATCGGTGCATTGGAGGATTACTCCAGGTTTCGTCAAGTGGAGAACCCAAAAAAAGATGTTTCATCTGAAGCAGGCGGGCTCAGATCGAGCCCGAAGCTAGTGAAGCAGTTCCTTACTCCAAACGTGGATCCCGACCGTAAAAGAACAGGCGTGTTTGTGACCCCAAGGTATACCCGGTTGTTGTCCGAACCGATTAGTGTGGCCAGTTATATTTGCTGCTTGGTGACCGAAGAGGATCACGCGAAGATAAACGAGGTGAGAGCACCAAGCCTTTTCAACAAGACACATCAGGCATTGAACCAGGTATCTTTATATTTCTTTGTGACCTTCGTGTTGCTCATTTAACCTTGGCGTTGCTTCATGATCTCATCAATTTATTTTTTAGGCCTCGGTACTTCATCATGAAAGCTTCCTTAAGTCTCGGATGGAAGTGAGCTAGCTCGAGTTCAAGCTCAAGGAGAAAATTCAGCAGAAGGACATGTATAAACTCTTAGAAAGCAAAGAAATGAGGCCCTAAATGACTTCCCCATTTTCCAAGATGAGGTGGAAAAGCTCAAAAAGAGGCCTTGCCGGTGAACTAGAAGCATGTTGTACTGGTCGAGAAGGTGTGGATATTTGAGGTTAATAACGAGAGGTTAAGCGTAGAGATAACGCAGCAACCTCTCAGGTCCAAGAGAAGATAGACCTGATTGACCAGCTCTGGCCCAAGAAGAAAAAGCTCAAAGCTACGGCCAAGATGAATGAGCTCAAAACTTTGGCCGAGATGTTGAGGAGCAGGATGGACCTCCTGGACTCGAAAAAGGAGGCTACCAAAGAAGAGTTGGCATCAGTTATGGACATGCTCAGGTTTATGAAGGATAAGGGCGACAAGTGGTCTCGGCTAAATGATGAGCTTCGAGCACAACTAGGTTCAGCCGTTACGAAACGGGACAACCTCGACCAGGAGTATACTGCGTTGAAGTCCAAGTCAGAGGCAGTTTTGACCGATTCCTTTGAGGTTGAAAAGATGTTGGCTGTCACGCCCCAAAATCCGAGGAGCGCGACCGGCGCTAAACCGAGTAAACCCTACCAAGCAAGCCTGTTAGGTCTCATTCCACCCAAACTAACTCATGAATAAATAGGAGATGGACTCCATTAATCAAATTCTATCAACGTATAATTAACGATTTCCATTTCATTTTCATTAGCAACTTCATTCGCCACTTTAAAGGTATTACAAGTTATATACATCATTGCCAAACATCAATATTTCTATTTTAATTTCCAATACCCGACACTACCCACAACCTGTCTACGGAGCCTCTAAATATAACTGAAGAATAATATAGAAATTCCGGCAACAAGGCTCCAGCTATACCTTACACAAATACAAAAAAAAAATACGACTCTGGGAAGAAACAACGGCATAAGCCACGCAGGGCCCCGAGGGGAAAGGGGCTAACCAATACAGCTGACAGAAAGTGGAGGAGGCGCTACTACCGGTGGACTGGAGTGCCTGCTATAGAACCACCTACAATCATAACACGAATGTAGCGCCCCCGGAAAAAGGGATGTTAGTACATTTGAATTGTACTGGTATGTATAACTAAACACCATTTTACTAGAAAGAACTATCATACAGGTACAAGTAAATAACATGGGTATATCAAAGATGCAATTCATATAACCTTTCATACAATTTCCAAAAACTTAGATTAGAGCATTTCCGTCACATGTCCACCACTGTTCTCAATACCACCGCTATCTAGAGTAGAGTCCGGTCACGACCCGACCGGCTAAGTCACCTCATTGGAGGCATTACTCTCAATCAATATTTTATTTCCTTTATCCGAAATTCAATATCAACACATTACCACCATGTGTGAGGCATGGTGTCCGATCAAGACCCAATCGGCTAGGTCACCTTATTGGAGGCATTACTTCATTCTCATTAGTCAACACCTTCAAATCTTTATTCCACACATAACATAACAAATTCCTGGGCACTCATGGCCACCATCATCACATCGTTTTCCGTTTTCAATATTCGTTTTACAAGTTGTGATCATAGACACATATATCAAAGATAATTCAAGTTGCAATAACAGGTAAGTGAGCACATAGCTAGCATGAATAATTCTTTGTTTCGATGTTAGCTTATAGCCCAAGTATTTCAACACATAACTGTACTTTTTCACCATTCCCTAATTATCAAGATTGGTACATTATTCCCATTGAGGCACATCCTTCACGAATATGTATAGATATATGCAAATCAATTAATGCGTAATAACAATCAATACACTAGCCAATTCAACTCTTACCATACTTTCGTAAATGACAATGGAGCTCAATTTCTAATAAAAAGGGGGTTTTAGCCATGCATACCTCAATAAAGTTTTCCTTACTCTTTTACAAATTTTCAGAACTCTTAGCACTTCGATCTATTGAGTAAGAATTACAAATTAAATCGAGAATTAGAGGTGATATTGAGACTCTAGCTTGGTTCAAGAATATTGACAAACCCTAGAGGTGCAATGTGATCTTAGGCCCCTTTTTGAAAGCAATTTATATCCTTTTGTACCCCTCTTTAATTCACCACCTCCCACTACTCTAAGGTTTGATATGCATGTAAGGAATCCATTATTATACCTATGAATCACCTCATTAGTGACCCCTTATATCTGAGAATAAAACAAATAAGAGTTGGGGTGATGAAGTCTTAACTCTTGAGATGAAGGTCTAGGGGTCTTTACTTGATTTTCTTCAAGGATTTAGCCATATGTCATGGAGTAATTTGATAGGGAGACTTTCCCTCTATAAAAACCCTCTCTCTCCCTCTAGAAATGTTTAGAGAGATGCTTAAAATGAGCTATAACACCAGATATATCGATAGGGAGGTCGGATTAAAAATTAGAAAATTGGAGCCTCGAGTCAAATATGCGATCGCATTTGCAATCGCAGAGTAAACATGTGGTCTGCATAATGAACCGCAAAATGCTCCCTAAAAACTGGACAATCTGACTCAGTCTGTGGTAAGAATGTGGTCTACATTCATGTTCTGCGGTCGCAAAGGGCACCGCAGAACTGACCCTCACAAAATTCAAAGGAAAATATGTGATGACTATGCGGTCCGCATTTCGATTATGTGACCGCATTTTTTCTGGAAACTTATTCTTGACTTTTTAATGCAATATGAATTTCTAACACATGCTCCTAACTTGGCACCACGGGATCTGGGTTTTCGAGTAGGGATTTCATGGGACCTTACACTGGCCCAATACAAAACCGATGCAAAAATAGCCGAGGCTCGCTTGATAACAAAGGCCGAGTACATAAAGTGGCTATCCTGGAGGGAGACCCTCGAGGAGATTCACGCACAGGGTTTGATCTGTTGGCCGAGATTAGAGAGGCCAAGAGCCTCGAGGCTGAGGCTAAAGAGATATATGAGCCCGAGGGTTTTGGTACTAAATCGGGTTCTGGTGAAGACTAGGTTGAGATGCCTTAGTTTATATTTCATTTTTTGTACATTTTTTTTGTTTATTGTGAGGCTATTTTATTGTGCCTTTGTAAATATTTTTGGAATATATATATATACCATGTCTTTTACTTTTTCAGTATCCATTTGCAACTCTTTATTTGAAGAATGTCATTAGTGCCTTAGCATAAAATTTGACATAATCTAGAGTGCTCATTCCCCATAAGCCAAATGAGGCCTAGTTTCGATAATAACTCTAAGTTGCTTAGTATTTTAAATACCCAATAAAAACGAATAATTTAAGATGCTTGAATGTCTCAGTCATACACCATTGTATTTTGCCGAGGGAAACCTTTTAATAGGTTTTAATCATATGTACGAACATTACTTTTTGAGTACGAACTTGGAAGTCTCCGAGTTTTTGTGAGTTGGCCGTAGCCTTCCATGTTCGGAACCTGCCTAATTGGCTCGGTGCCTCTGGGATTCGATAGTGCAAACTCTCTGATCTTATTATCATACAACAGTTCCCGACTCGGGGAGGCCTGTAGGCTCTAAGATTTAGGATTCGTAAAACCCATTTCTGGAAAAACCGATCCAAGGAAAAAAGAGTACAACTCGTGCTTTTAGATCTAATTGTAAAATTTACACTCGACTGAGTACCTACATATATTAGTCCAAAGCATAAAAAATTTCAAAGGAAATTATGTCCGTACCTTAGTAGTAGTACTGCTTTAAGTGTGCCATGTTCCTGTAGTTCGTTAGTTACACACCAATCCCTGACTCGAGCTTATATGAACCTTTCCCAGTTATTCCGATAACTCTATACGGACCTTTCCAGTTTTGGGCCTAGTTTTACATCATTTGGATTCTTGGTATGTAGCATAACTTTCCTTAATACCAATTCCCCAATTCTAAAATGTCGAAGGTTATCCCTTCGGTTGTAGTACCTCCCCATTCGCTGATTTTGGGAAGCTAACCGAACCAGGACGACGTCTCGCTTTTTGTCTGATAAGTCCAAACTTATGGCCATAGCCTCGCCGTTTGATATCTTAGTAGCATGCTGGATCCTTAGGCTTGGCTCCCGCACCTTAAGAGACATTAGAGCTTCCGTTTTATAGACTAAAGAGAATGGGGTCTCACTGCTACTTGACTTCGAAGTCATTCGATATGCCCACAAGATTTCTTTCCACTTTTCCTTCCAATCAGTCAATCTCTTCTTGAAGTTTTGGAGTATAGGTTTATTTGTTGGCTTCACCTGTACGTTACCACCAGGGTTGTAAGGTGTTGACATGATCTTTTTAATTTTGTGGTCTTCAAGAAACTTACTTACCTTGCTGCCGGCGAACTGCATCCCGTTGTCGCAAACGATCTTGAATAGGCACATTTTATGATCTTAGATAAGGTGATGACCTCTTTCTCTCGAACCTTCTTGAATGTTTGAGCTTCAATACACTTGGAGAAATAATCGATCATGAGCAGTACGTATTGGGCTTTACCGGGCGCCCATGGTAGGGGGCTAACGATGTCCATTCCCTATTTCATAAACGGCCACGATGATAGGATCGGGTGAAGCATTTCCCCTAGTTGATAAATCATGGAGGCGTGTCTTTCACACGTTTTACATTTTTGTATGAAGTCTTTCACATCATTCTCCATCTCATTCGAGTAATAACCGACTCTAATCAATTTTTGAATCATGGATTCTGCTCCTAAATGGTTTTCACAAGTGCCCTCGTGTACTTCTCTCATGGCTAGTCGGTCTCCCCCGTACCCAAGCACCTAGCTAGTGGCCCAAAAAAGGATCTTTTGAGAAAATTCCCCTCGACCAAGCTAAACCTGGCAGCTTTAGTACGTAGGGCTCTAGACTCCTTGGGATTCAATGGAAATTTTCCTTTCTCTATGTAGTATATGTATTTGTTTCTCCAATCCCAAGTCAAGTTTGTTGAGTTTACCTCGGCCTGACCTTCTTCTACCAACAAGTTCATCAACTGTACTATTGCTCTGGAGTTGACCGACAACCACAAATTGGCCAATACATCGGCCTCATTATTTTTATCCCGAGGTACGTGCTATAAAGTCCATTCATTCAATTAGTGTAAGGTCACCTAAAACTAATACAAGGTCACCTGAAACTAATACAAGTGTCTCCGCTTCCATTCCGCTTTTACTTTAAATGTCTCATTTGCTTGGTTCACAACAAGGAGGGATTCACATTTGGCCTTATATTCGGCTTTGCTATTAGTCAATTTTGAATTTCTGATAGACTAACTAATTATGTTACCCGTAGATAGTTATAATACGATGCGCAACCTGGATACCTTTGCGTTGGAAGCACTATCCACGAATAGGGGCCAGATCCTTGAGCTAATCTTTGAAGTGAGCAATATTCCTTCTCAACCTCGGGGACCAAGGCTGGCATAAATTCGGCCATAAACTCCACTAAAATGTGAGATCTTATAGAGGTCCAATATTTATACTTGATATCGTACCCACTAATTTCCATGGCCATTCAGCCAACCGGCCCGAGAGCTCGGGTTTATGCATGATATTCCTCAATGGGTACGAGGTCACGACATATATGTGGTGGCATTGAAAGTACAATTTTAATTTCCTAGAAGCACTTAATAAGGCGAGCACTAATCTTTATAAGTATGGATATATTGTTTCGACATCGCGTAGGGTCATACTAACATAACAAATAGGAAATTGTGTACCTTCTTCTTCTTGGACCAGGGCATCGCTTACTGCCATCTCGAAAACCGCCAAGTAAAAGTATAGTTATTCTTTTGTCTTTGAGTGTAAAACAAGGAAGGGATCAATGGTTATCACTTGAGTTCTTCTAAAGCTCGCTGTCACTCCAGGGTCCAAGAGAAGTCATTCTTCTTTTACAATAATAAGCGAAAATTGGTGGATCTTATCTAATGATCTCGAAATAAACTGGTCCAGCGCAGCTATCTGCCTGGTCAATTTGTGTACTGCATTAGAATTGTCTACTACAGTGATATCTTCTACAACTTTTCCTTTTTCTGGACTGATCTCTATTTACCAATTCGATACCATGAACCCGAGGAACCGGAAAAGGGCCAAAACTATCCCCTATTGTTTGCTAAATGGTTTATAAATACCCTTCGTCCATCTATCCATTCAAAAAAATACACTCTGTCCATCTATCCGTTCAAAAAAACACGAAAAATTAATTTTATTAACAAAAATACCCCTGTGACTAACGGCAGAACTGATAGAGTGTTTTTTGAACGGATAGATGGACGGAGGGTATTTCTAACGCCCCGTGAAAACTTGTACTCGAAAAGCTAGTAGCCCGTACTTTCAAGTCCCGAATATGTGTGAAGAACCCTTTGTACAGATTCAGCATTTGAAAATCAGAGTAAAAACATTTTCCAGAAAAGGGGCAACATGCGGTCCCAGATCAAGTATGCGGACCGCATTTATGCGAAGATAGAGTTAGGGGTTTGGTTAAAAGCAAGGTAAAAATGCGGTCCATTATGCGACCGCATAACTAATATGCGGATCGCATTTTTTACCGCAGAGTGAGTCAATGGTTCAGTCAATTTGAGGTCAAAAATACGGTCCATTATGCGACCGCAAATCATGTATGCCGACCGCATTTCCGCCGCATGTCGAACCAGTGGAAAAAGGTTTTTGAAACACATTTTACGGTCCATTATGCGGACCGTATTTCGTATCTACGATCGCAGAGTGCGACCGCAAATGCGAATCGGACTCCAAATTTTCTAAATTTTAAGCCCGACCCCGTTTTCAATAAAACACCCTAACCCCTCTTTTTAATCACTTTACTGAACAAAATAAGAGAGAGGGAAGAGAGGGTTCTTGAGAGAGAAAGTTCATCTTCCTCAATTTGATTTTCCAAATTCACCCAGGCCCGAAAAGTTTTGGGTATTATCTTCATCTCCATTCTTGCAGGTAAAATCCCCAACCCCTTTTCATTGATTTTCAGATTTTAATAAAAAGGGAGATTCTTATGCATTGATTCTTGGTAATAGGGGTCGAAACACTCATGCATGTCTATTAAAAACCTAAAATCTAGTAAGAGTAATTGGGTGGGAGTAAAGAATTGTGTAAAGGATGGTTGATAACCTAAATGTGTTTGGGTAGTGATTGTGAACTTTGATTCTAAGAAATATGTATTAATTTGTGCACTAGATTGATGTTGCCAGGCTTTTTGGTGAAGTTGGAAGTAGAAATTAAAAGGGAATTCGGCTGTAGGTATGTATGGCTAACTTTGACCTTTGTGAAATCGCCTTGTTTGGTGTTTGAGTGCTTAGTAAGTGATTTCTACATGAATTGTCTGGGCCATTCTTATGATCGGTATAGTTGAGTGTTTGTGGTTATGTATTTCAATATACTGGTGTAAGTAATTGGCAATAAACCAAGTGTGTGATTATAAATGCGCCATGTAGTAAGCATTGTGAAACAAATGATGGAAGGAAATAGCAATTGATGCAATCGGAACAGCTGAGGTAGTAACATATATGGTTTGTTGTGGAAAATTCCTATTGTAAAATAATATGCATATGAGTTGTGGAATATGATGGAAATGGTATAGATGTCTACGGAAATTCTTTTAAATTGTTGTTGTTGCCTTTTGGAATTATTGTTGTTGTTCCTTGAGAATTGTTGTTGTTCTTTGTGAATTGTTATTGTTGTTGTGTTGTTAATGAAATGTGATTATCCGGTGGGATTGAGTTGCGCTCCGCAACACAAAATGATAAATCGTAGGTTGGGGTGATAAGGGTGACCGAGGTAATAAGGGTGACCGAAGTAATAAGGGTGGCCGAGGTAATAAGGATGGAAAGTGCTCGAAATCACTATTGAAATGAAAATATGAGAAAGTTGTGAAATCCTTGATGTGAAATTGAAGGGGATATGGTGAGATTGCAAACTTGTCTGGCTTGATTGCTTTCTTTCATATGTATTTGATTATTGATTCCATTATTACTTGCTACTCGTATATGGTTTGAGTTTGGTTAGGGCATAGTTTGTTTATACATACCAGTACAATTCAAATGTACTGACATCCCTTTTGCCGGGGGCGCTACATTCGTGTTTTGATTGTAGGTGGATATCTATCGGGTGCCCTAGTTCACTAGCAGTAGCACTCCTTCATTTTCTATCAGCCGTATTGGTGAGCCCCTTTCCTCTCGGGGTCCTACGTGGCTCATGTCGCTTCTACTCCGGAGTCTTATCTTGGTTTTGTGTAAGGTATAGCCGAAGCCTTGTTACCGGCAAGTACTGTATTATCCTGTTGTATCTTTAGAGGCTCCGTAGACAGTAAATGTGGGTTGTGAACTTATGTAATTGTATGTCGGGCGATGTATTTGTAAACTTCGTTAAGTAACCAAATATTATGTGTATGTTTTGAAAAGGTGACATCAATTATAAAATAGTTAGTTCCTTGATTAATGAGTAATGAAAATACGGGGTATCACCTGGGATAGGAAAGGCACCCAAGTCCGCTTGACTGGGGCTACACGGTTGGGTGCCGGTCATGTCCTTCGGTTTGGGGCGTGACAAACTTGGTATTAGAGCCTAAGGTTTTAAAAGTGTCCTAGGATGTCTCGGGGCCGTGCCTAGTAGAGCCCTTCTTATTGATGTGTTATTGACCACATCTATAAGTAAGAGGCTACACGGGCACTTAGGAAACTATCCTCTTCTTTGTTACTTCATATCGTGCGGTGAAGTGGAAAGGGGAAGTATTTATGTCGAACTTGTGCTTTGTTCCAAAATTTTCAGAAATGGCACCTAAGAATAAAGCTAGACTCGGCCTTGGGACCGACGCCACCCCAAGTGTGGTCGTGAATTTTGTACTTGATGCCATGGGTAAGAGTGACTCCCCGGCCTTGAATCTGCCTGGCCCATCTATTCCAGATCCAAGCATTCCTGTTCCAGCTACAGTAGAGGGTGCCACCATCCCTTCTGCCGAGATTCCTGATTCTAATATTGTTCCAGCTTCCGGTCCCGGGGTTTCTGATGGGGACCTTAGAGGAGCCATCCACATGTTGACCCAGTTAGTGGCCGCCCAGGCCCAAAGATCTCATGATGCCCCTATGTCCTCCAGCGGACAGCGAGATTTTGCCAGTTCCAGAGTCAACCAGTTTTTGCAGTTAGCCCCTCCAGAGTTCTCAGGCACAGACCCAGAGGCCAATCCGCAGGATTTTCTTGATGAAATGTATAAGTCCCTTCGAGTGATGAAGGCTACAAAAACGGAGGGGGATGAGTTGGCTTCATACAGGTTGAGCGGAGCAGCACGTTCGTGGTTCGAGATGTGGGAGGACTCCCATGGGGAGGGAAGACCTCTGGCTAGATGGGATGAGTTTGTAGATGCCTTTATGGACCACTTCTTGCCTGCCGAGAAAATGGCAGCCCGTGCCACTGAGTTTGAGGTTCTCAAGAAGGGAAATATGAGTGTTTGGGAGTACCACATGGAGTTTGTGAGTTTGCCCAAATATGCTCCTCAGTTAGTGTCGACCATGGATGCTCGAGTTCGGCGTTTCGTTTAGGGTCTTAGTCCTTTGGTGGTGAATGAGGCTGCTACACCGGCCTTACACTCAGATATGAATTATGGGAAGATTGTGGGATTCACTCAGGCCACGGAAGCTAGGAAGTTAAAGATATGGGTAGAAAGGGAGAGTAACAGCAGGGCCCGATCAGTGGGTCACTCAGGGAGATCAGCTCAGGGGAGAGGGTCATCAGGGTCATCCCAGTCATACGCTCAGTCCTCAACGAGTGCACCACCATTTATGCACAGTTATCACTAGAGCAGCCATATTAGACTAGGTTCAGACAGCAGGAGGCCCCATCAATCCGATCGTTTGGGAGGGAGATCACAACGGTAGGGGAGGGATCCATGCCCCAAGAGTGGGATATTCCATACAGAGACTTGTTATTTAGATATCCCGGTATGCTATAGATGTGGGGTGAGAGGACATATCCAGAGGGACTGTCGTGCGCCCAGTCAAGGCATGGGTAGGGGATTTTCTCAGTCATTCGGTTCTTCAGCTGCCACATCATCCATACGTCCTCCAGCTTTAGCAGGGCGTGGTGCAATTAGGGGAGAAGCTCGTGGTAGAGGTGGACCCAGCCGGTTTTATGCTTTGAGTGGTCGCCAGAGTGCAGAGGCTTCTCCAGATGTCGTTACAGGTACCTTGTCTGTTCAGGCCATTGATTGTTATGCTCTTATTGATCTGGGGTCCTCTTTGTCTTATGTCACCCCGTTCATTGCTTCTAGTTTTAGGATAGAACTAGAACAACTTCATGAGCCGTTCTCTGTATCGACTCCGGTTGGTGATTCTATTACAGCCTCACGAGTTTATAGGAATTGTGTTGTCACGGTGTGTGCTCGTGTTACCATGACCGATCTTATTCAGCTTGGAATGGTGGATTTTTATGTAATTATGGGGATGAACTGGCTTTATTCATGCTTTGCAAAACTTGACTGTCGAACGAGAGTCATGAGATTCGAGTTCCCTAACGAGCTTGTTATTGAGTGGAAAGGAAATTGTGTGGTGCCAAAGGGTAGGTTTATTTCTTATCTTAAGGCTTCAAAGATGATTAAGAAGGGGTGTATCTATCATTTGGTCCATGTGGCAGACACCACTTCAGAAGTGCCTGTCCCCGAGTCCGTGCCAGTTGTGAATGAGTTTCTTGAAGTGTTTCCGGATGAGCTTCCAGGGATTCTGCCAGTTAGGGAGATTGATTTCAGGATTGATGTATTGCCAGATACTCTACCAATATCTATTCCACCATACAGAATGGCTCCAACAGAGTTCAGAGAGTTAAAGAAGCAGCTGAAGGATTTATTAGAGAAGAGGTTCATACGACCGAGTGTGTCGCCGTGGGGTGCTCCGGTTCTCTTTGTCAGAAAGAAGGATGAGTCGCTTCGGATGTGAATTGATTATCGATAGCTTAACAAAGTCACCATCAAGAATAAATATCCTTTGCCTCGGATAGATAATTTGTTCTACCAATTGCAAGGTGCAAAGTTCTTTTTCAAAATTGATCTGCGGTCCGGGTATCACCAATTGAAGATCAGAGAGAAGGATCTTCCTAAGACCGCTGTCAGAACTCGCTATGGTCACTTTGAATTTTTGGTCATTATTTTGGGCTAACCAACGCCCCGACAATTTTCATGGATCTTATGAATCGGGTCTTCAAGCCATTTTTAGACTTTTTTGTGATTGTTTTCATTGACGACATCCTCGTTTATTCGCAGAGCAGGGAGGATCATGTCAATCACCTCAGAGCAGTTTTGTAGACTCTTCATCAGCACCAGTTGTATGCTAAAGTTTCAAAATGTGAATTTTGGTTGGAGTCCGTCACTTTTCTAGGTCATGTTGTTTCCAGTAAGGGGATTCAGGTGGATCCCCAGAAGATTGTAGCAGTGAAAGATTGGCCTAGACCCATGACCCCGACGGAGGTTCGTAGCTTCTTGGGTTTAGCAGGGTACTATTGGAGGTTTGTGGAGGGGTTCTCTACCCTCACCTCCCCATTGACTAAATTGATGCAGAAAGCAGTCAAGTTCCAATGGTCCAACGCTTGTGAGAAAAGTTTTCAGGAATTGAAGTCAAGGTTGACCTCGGCATAGATATTGGCTTTGTCAGAAGGCACGAAAGGATTTGTGGTTTATTGTAATGCCTCCAGGGCCGGTTTGGGGTGTGTATTGATGCAGCATGGGAAGGTTATAGCGTATGCCTCGAGGCAGCTTAAGAATCATGAGAAGAATTATCTGACGCATGATTTAGAACTTGTGGCAGTTGTGTTTGCTTCGAAAATATGGTGGCATTATCTTTATGGGGTCCATGTAGATGTGTTATCGGACCACAAGAGTCTCCAATATTTGTTCAAGCAGAAGGAGTTAAATTTGAGGCAACGGCGGTGGTTAAAATTGCTTAAAGATTATGATATGAACATCTTGTACTATCCAGGAAAGGCGAATGTGGTAGCCGACGCCCTCAGTTGGAAATCCATGGGTAGTTTGGCTCACTTGGGAGCGGATCAGAGGCTCCTAGATCGGGAGGTTCGTCAGTTGGCCAGTCTTCGGGTTTGTATTTCGACCCCAAATAAGGAGGAAATTATTGTGCATAACAGAGCAGAATCGTTGCTTGTGGCGGAAGTCAAGGAAAAGCAGTTTATTGATCCAGCATTGGCACAGATAAAGGAGGAAGTTCTGAACAACAAAACTTTGGCATTTTGACTTGGCGGCAATAATGGTGTGTTGCGATTTCAAGGTAAGCTATGCGTTCTAGATGTGGATAACCTTCGGGAGAGGGTAATGGCGGAGGCTCATCATTCCAGGTATTTGGTGCACCCAGGCTCTACGAAAATGTATCATGATCTCAGGGAGATTTATTGGTGGAATAGTATTAAGAGGGTGTGGCAGACTTTGTATCTAAATGTCCGAATTGTCAGCAAGTGAAGGCTGAGCATCAGCGGCCCGGTGGGTTAACTCAGCTTATGGAAATACCAATGTGGAAATGGGAAATGATCAATATGTATTTCGTGGCAGGGTTACCTCGCACTCAGCGCAAATTCGACTCAATTTGGGTAATAGTGGATCGACTCACCAAATCAGCTCACTTCTTGCCAGTCAAGTCCACCGATACTGCAGAACAATATGCTAAGTTGTATATCAAGGAGATAGTAAGGCTTCATGGCACTCCACTTTCTATTATATCAGATCAAGGAGCCCAGTTCACAGCTAATTTTTGGAAGAAATTTTAGCAAGGTTTGGGTACTCAGGTGAATCTCAGCACAACTTTCCATCCGCAGACTGACGGTCAGGCCGAGTGGACTATTTAGATGCTTGAAGATATGTTGTGGGCTTGTGTCTTAGATTTCAAAGGTAATTGGGATGATCACTTGCCACTTATAAAATTTTCTTACAATAATAGCTTTCATGCTAGCATTTAGATGGCCCCATTTGAGGCAATGTACAGAAAAAGGTGTAGGTCTCCGATTAGGTGGTTTGAAGTGGGTGAAGCAGAATTGATAGGACCGAATATTATGCACCAGGCTATGGAGAAAGTTAAAGTCATTCAGGAAAGGATGAAAACTGCTCAGATTCGCTAGAAATCCTATCCGGATGTTCGTCGAAGAGAATTGGAATTTTAAGTTGATGATTGGGTGTTCTTGAGGGTATCTCCTATGAAAGGAGTCATGCGATTTGGGAAGAAAGGGAAGTTGAGTCCTAGGTATATCGGGCCGTAACGGATCATTCAAAGGATCAGGCAAGTTGCTTATAGGCTGGAGTTGCCCCCTGAAATGTCCTTAGTGCACCCGGTGTTCCATGTGTCTATGTTAAGGAAAGTGGTTGGAGATCCGTCCACCATCGTGCCAGTTGAAGACATCAAGGATACGGAAGAGTTATCGTATGAGGAAATTCCAGTTTCTATTCTTGATAGGTAAGTCCATAAATTGCGAAATAAGGAAATTGCTTCAGTTAAAGTGTTGTGGCGAAATCAACAAGTTGAGGAAGCCACATGGGAAGCTAAAGATTAGATGAAAGAGAAATATCCCCATTTGTTTGAACAAGTCTAGTAGTGATCGTGCGAACTCTTGTCCCTAAGCGAACTGGCATTGTGTCCCATTTGGTGCAAAGACACCCCATTTCTCCCTTAAATGCTTTACTATTGTAATTCTTCAAGTTGTGCCAAAATTTTATGTGCTGTGATTATTTGAGCATATGCAAACTCTTTTTGGTAAATGAAAGTTTATAGGGACTTATGTGATAAGTAAACAACTAATGCTAGTGTAGATTGGTAATGATTAATTGAAATGCATGTAGTATGATGAAATGGTTAAATTATATGGGACTCATTGAAGTGGCTAATTTATGTGGAAAATATAGCAAGTGGTTGAGTAAGTGCAATAGTTGGGGTAATGAATTGGATACCATTTGTAGACATGATAGGAATTGTGTAATGGTACTTGGAAATATGTTTCGGGTGCTCTTTGACAGGTGGATATGTCCATATTACAAAGGAAACTCTGGCAAAAGTTTTCTAGAATATAGGAGTTAGTGAAAATTTTGAAAGTCTTCATATCATGTCTTTCAAAACCAACTAATTTTCAAAATCCTCATTCGAGGAAAAATGATTTTAAGTAGGGGAGGATGTAAGGCCCCGTGAAAACTTGTACTCGAAAAGCTAGTAGCCCGTAGTGTCAAGTCCCGAATATGTGTTAAGAACCCTTTGTACTGATTCAACATTTGAAAATCAGAGTAAAGACTTTTTCCAGAAAAGGGCCGTAATGCGGTCGCAGATCAAGTATGCGGACCGCATTTCTGCCGCAGATAGATTAAGGGTTTAAAATCAAGGTCAAAATGCGGTCCATTATGCGACCGCATAACTGATATGCGAACCGCTTTTTTCACCGCAGAGTGAGTTAATGGTTCAGTCAATTTGAGGTCAAAAATGCGGTCCATTATGCGACCGCAAATCATGTATGCCGACCACATTTCCGCCGCATACCGAACCAGTAGAAAAAAGTTTTTGGAACATATTTTGCGGTCCATTATGCGGACCGCATTTCGTATCTGCGATCGCAGAGTGCGACCGCAGACCTGACTCGGACTCCAAATTTTCTAAATTTTAAGCCTGACCCCCTTTTCAATAAAACACCTTAACCCCTCTTTTTAATCATTTTACTGAACAAAATAAGAGAGAGGGAAGAGAGGATTCTTGAGAGAGAAAGTTCATCTTCTTCAATTTGATTTTCCAAAGTCACCCAGGCCCGGAAATTTTTGAGTATTATCTTCATCTCCATTCTATCAGTTAAAATCCCCAACCTTTTTTCATTAATTTTTAGATTTTAATAAAAAGGGAGATTCTTATGCATTGATTCATGGTAATAGGGGTCGAAACACTCATGCATGTGCATTAAAAACCTAAAATCTAGTAAGAGTAATTGGGTGGGAGTAAAGAATTGTGTAAAGGAGGGTTCATAACCTAAATGTGTTGGGGTAGTGATTTTGAACTTCGATTCTAAGAAATTTGTGCACTAGATTGAGGTTGCCAGGCTTTTTGGTGAAGTTGGAAGTAGAAATTAAAAGGGAATTCGGCTCCATGTATGTATGACTAGCTTTGACCTTTGTAAAATCGCCTTTTATGGTGTTTGAGTGCTTAGTAAGTGATTCTTACATGAATTGTCTGAGCAATTCTTATGATAGGTATGGCTAAGTGTTTGTGGTTTTTTTTTCGATATAATGATGTAAGTAATTGGCAATAAATCAAGTGTGTGATTGTAAATGGGCCATGTGGTAAGCATTGTGAAACAAATGATGGAAGGAAATAACAATTGATGCAATCGGAACAACTGAGGTAGTAACATATATGGTTTGTCGTGGAAAATTCCTGTTGTAACATAATATGCATATGAGTTATGGAATACGATGGAAATGGTATAGATGGTATGGAAGTTCTTGTAAATTGCTGTTATTGCCCTTTGGAATTGTTGTTGTTGTTCCTTGAGAATTGTTGTTGTTCTTTGTGAATTATTGTTGTTGTTGTTGTTGTTGTTGTTATGTTGTTAATGGATTGTGATTGTTCGGTGGGATCGGGTTGCACGCTGCAACACAAATGATAAATCGTGGGTTGGAGTGATAAGGGTGGCCAAGGTAATGATGATGGCCGAGGTAATAAGGGTGGCCGGGGTAATAAGGGTGGAAAGTGCTTGAAATCATTATTGAAATGAAAATATGAGAAAGTTGTGAAATTCTTGATGTGAAAAATGTTGAAGGGGATATGGAGAGATTGTTAACTTGTCTGGCTTGATTGCTTTCTTTCATGTGTATTTATTGTTGATTCCATTATTACTTGCTACTCGTGTATGGTTTGAGTTTGCTTAGGGCATAGTTTGTTTATACATACCAGTACAATTGAAATGTACTGACGTCCCATTTGCCGGAGATGCTACGTTCGTGTTATGATTGTAGGTGGATCTCTATCGGGTACCCCAGTTCACTGGCAGTAGCACTCCTTCATCTTCCATCAGCCGTATTGGTGAGCCTCTTTCCTCTCGGGGTCTTGCATGGCTCATGTCGCTTATACTCCGAAGTCATATTTTGGTTTTGTGTAAGGTATAGCTAGAGCCTTGTTACCGACAAGTACTGTATTATCCTGTTGTATCTTTAGAGGCTCCGTAGACAGTAAATGTGGGTTGTGAACTTATGTAATTGTATGTCGGGTGATGTAGTTGTAAACTTCGTTAAGTAACCAAATATGTTGTGTATGTTTTGAAAAGGTTATATCAATTATCAAATAGTTAGTTCCTTGATTAATGAGTAATGAAAGTACAGGGTATCACATGGGATAGGAAAGACAACCAGGTCCACCTGACTGGAGCTACCCGGTCGGGTGCCAGTCATGTCTCTCGGTTTTGGGCGTGACAGTATTTATAAACCATTTAGCAACCGATAGGGATTTTTGACCAAGAATCAAATATGGGTCATATTTTTACCCATTTACCTGGTCCGGCCCTATTTATTTGACCCGCATAATTATTTTCTTTACTTTTTTCCCCTCTTTTTTTTCTTATCACCCAGCACACCCACTCTCATATCACAAAGAATTTTTAGCATTTCTTTGTTGAACAAATCTTTCTTTGTGTTTGACAATATGGCTTTGGCTTTCACTTCATCTGCAATTCATGGCTCTTTGTCCTCCTCTTCTTCTTATGAACATCCCAAACGTGACCCTTTACTCTTTTTTTTACCTTTTATAAATTTAATATTTATCCTAGAATGTGATAATTTCAAGCTTTTTTGCACCTTGGTTTTAATTTTCTTGTGTGATTGAATCAGTTATATGTAGTTATTTTTTCTTTGTTATTTCGTGGCTCTTTTGTCTTTTTTTGAACAATCCAAATATTTCCATTATTTGTCCCTTTTAAAGTTTCAATATTTCTCCTAGATTTGATTGATATATTTGGACAATTTTAGCATTTGGGCTCAATTTTTTTGTTTTAGATTTTTGGTTTGTTTTGATATTTGTCTTCTTACTTAACAACTCAAATGTATCTGTTGATTTTCCATTTAAGAGTTTCAATACTTATCCTGAGTTTGATTGGAGAAATTTCAGAATCTGGTTTGAATTTCAGGTTATTTGATTTTGGGTTTTATCTATTCATTAATTAATTTGTTATTGTGTGTATGCAATGTCCCAATTGGAGAAAAAGAAAGGGGGAGATCAAGTGAGTGGGAATAGGTGTGATAGATACTACCCATTTTTGTAAATGGGTCGGATAAGGTAAATGAGTTGAAATAATATCCATTTTTTGTTCCAGTCAAAGATTGCCACGTGGCCCTATTAAAAATCCCTATCGTTTGCTAAATAGTTTATAAATACCCTCCATCCATCTATCCGTTCAAAAAAACACACTCCATCAGTTCTATGGTTAGTCGCGGGGGTAGTTTTGTTAATAGAATTTACTTCCTGTGTTTTTTTTGAATGGATAGATGGACGGAGTGTATTTTTTTGAATGGATAGATGGACGGAGGGTATTTACAAACCATTTATAAAATGATAGGGATAGTTTTGGCCCTTTTTCGCCTGAGGAACTCTCCCGAGCTGACCTCGAAGGCACACTTCTCTGGGTTTAGCTTCATGATCAACTTCTTCAATATGTCAAAGCTTTCCTGTAAATGTTTCAAATGATCCTCTGGTCGAAGGAATTTCACCAACATATTGTTAATATGAACCTCCATTATTTCCCTATTTATTTTTCAAACTAGGTATTGGTACGTGGCACTGTCGTTCTTTATCCCAAACAACATAACATTTTAATAGCAGGTGCCGAATTTGGGTATGAAAAAAGTCTTTTCTTAACTTCATAAATGGAATCTATTTTAAAAAGTTTAGATACCTCGTCTTTGATAAATTTATGTTTGATCTCTGATTGCGGCCTTATCTTTTGTTTGATCGGATGTAACTTTAGGTCTAAGCTCAATTTGTGAGTTGTTACATCCAGTGGTACCCCTGTCATATCTAAATAGGACCAGGTGAGACAATCGTCAATAAGTTTTTTCTTGAGTGTTGATATCCAATTTTTCCATGTATATTTTTAATATACAAAATACTTTTCAAAATAATATATGTATGCATATATAAGTATGTCTAAATATTTTATTATTTTTTCTTAATTTTTAAAAGATTTTTAAATTAATTTATTGCCCTATTTTATCCATAAAAAACCCAATAATTATTCACAAAATTATCATTTTGGTGATTCATTTATTGGATTCTCATATTTGTACTAAAATACAGAGAAGATAATTTTTGCATATTTTTACAAATTTATTTGGCATTTTTAAAGCTAAATTGCATATAATTACAAGATTAGCCTCTTTTAAGATTTAACTGTATTTATATTTATTAAAATTAAGCCCAATATTTTTAAATTAAAATATTATAGATTATAAATCATTTTACGCTTTTAATTTTGTTTTTTAGAAATTAATTTGCTATTTTTATAAAATAAATAAGGGAAAATTGGCTATGTGAAATCTAGCCCATTTTATTTTAATTTTAGCCTGATTTGAACCTCCAATTGAATCCAATATAAATCCCAACTACCCCCGACCCAAATACAAGCCGAACCGACCAAGACCCAACTTTGTTAAACCGCCCTGCCTACCCGATCAATCCAAGCCATTGATCAAAATGATCAACGGCCACCAAAACCCCTTTCCTTAATTAATCCCAAACGACCCCTAAACCTTATCATTTCTCACACTCCACCGCCTCTGAATAACTCTCTATCTCAATCCTCTCTCAAGCCTCTCTCAAAACCTAGCCGCCATCCTCAACTACCACCCTAAAATCTCCCAAATCCATGGCTTCCAAGGTTATTGGAGGCTTGTATCCACCTCCCCTGGCTTCTATGTGTACGATTATTATGGCTTCAAGGCCAGATCATGAAAGAACTTAGTTCAGACCTGGGTCGGTTTCAGTTTATGGCCGTTCTCCGGTCATCTCTAACCTTCCTCTATGCAGCCATGGTTATTCGAGTCTGACTCTTGACTCTCCTGCTTAGACCGATCGTTTTCAAAGCCTTTCTCACCATTTGGGGTTCTTCAGAAACACTAACCTTTAAGGTTCTTCTGATTTCTTTTAGGTCTGTTTCAGACATGTGCTTGCTCTAAACTTCTAAACATTTTTCTCAAAATGTCTTTTAAAACCCTACCTTCAAAAACCCTTATCTTTTCTGATTAGGTTTTCTATGAAGTTATTTGACATGTTTTGCTGTGTTTCCTTTTGTAATTCTTCTAATTGAGTTCGCTTGTTAAGGGCCTTAATCACTTTTGATATTTCTGAATCTATTTTTGTTAGTATTTGTTTGATTTATTTGTTTTCATCTCTAGACTCTATTGGTGTTGAAAACCCTAAAATTTCTGAGACTATTTGCTGTGTGAATTATTTGTTCATCATCTCTGAATTCGATTCGTTTCAAAATTGTGGCAACACAAAGGGTCATCACCTATTTCCTCATCCACTCCGTGCTTCTGAGGTATTGAAAACCTCATTCTTAGTTGTCTCGATTTGCGTGCATAGTTCGACCGTAGCCGGAGGGCTTAAATATGAATTCTGTGTAAAAAATGATGAATTTTGATATTAACATGATTAAAGTTGACTTTGGTCAATATTTTGGGTAAACGAACCCGGACCTGGACCCGGACCCGGACCCGAGATTGGAAGATCCTGGAAGGTCTGTAGAAAAATATGGAACTCGGGCATGTGCCCGGAGTCGAATTCTGAGGTCTAGAGCACGAGGAAAGAATTTTTCTGTGAAATTATTTTTATGAAATTATTAAGGAGAAAGGAAATGAAAATTGATTAAAAGACTGTGGTATCGGGCTCGTATTTTGGTTCCGGTGCCCGGAACAAGTTTCATATATTGTTTAAGCACTTTCTATAAAATTTGGTTGAAATCGGACATCGTTTGATGTGTTTTGGACTATAAGTTCCAAATTTGAATGTTTATGAAGTTTAGAAGAAAAATTATGTGTTTTGAGGCTTGATTCTATGTATATGATGTTATTTTGGCGATTTGATCGCATGAGTAAGTCCGTATGATTTTTTGAGGTTGGGTGCATGTTTGGTTTGGAGTCCCGAGGGCTCAGGTGAGTTTCGGATAGGCCATGAGTGCATTTGAACCCTTGAAAAAACCAGCTGGTGTTTCAGACCTCCAGGCTTAGCATTTGGGAAGCCTGGTTACCAAAAGCGACGTCCGGAAATGCGAACGGCCCATCACAAATGCGAACAAGGCCCAGGCCTTATGGTATCGCAAATGCGGACTTTTCTTCGCAAATGTGAAGAAGGGGAAATGAGGACTTAAAATCAAGGATTTTCATGGGTGAAATTGGGGTTTTTGGGTAGAACCTAGGTTTTCTAGGAATTGGGGAGTTGGACCTCTATTTGAGGTCCGATTTCAAAATAAATTACATATTTGAATTCTTGGGGGAATGGGTAACCGGGTTTTGGTTCGAACCTCAGGTTTTTCCCATGTGGGCTCGGGGGCAATTTTGGAATTTTTGGAAAAAACTTGGGAGATTCATTTTATGCATTCAAATTGATTCATATAGTGTTTATTAAAGTAATTGAGCAATTTGTGATTTGATTCTAGTGAATTGGAGGTGGAACCGCGAGGTAAAGCGATAGTTGAGGATTAAGTGGATTTTAAGGATTTGAGGTAAATGTTTGGTTTAACCCTAGCTTGAGGGAATAGGAGTTGAGTCTTGTTGCTAATTGCTATGTGATCGAGTACGATGTATAGGCATGGTGACGAGTATCTATACATTGGTGTCTAGCATGACCGTGAGTCCTTATAAAGTGATTATCATGAATTGATTATGAATTCAGTGCTTATTGGAGGATTCTATATGTTGTGAATAATATGCGAACTGTGATATGATTATTTGATACCTAGAAGCATTGGATTGAATTGTGATACGAATACTGAAAGTATATGAAATGACTTGATTCTTGGAAGCGTTGGCTCAAAATGGTAGAGTGGACTATAACAGAAGAAAAGTAAGAAAGAGAAAGCATTGTTGATTATTCCCTTATCGGGATGTTTTGTTGAACTTGTTGGATTCTCTCCCTTGCCGGGATTTCGTCAAATATTTGCTTATTTTTATGCCCCTTAATTGTGACTGTTGTTTGGAGAGTCAGACTATTGAATGATATGGATCGGGTTGCGCATCGTAACAATGATATTGAGGATCGGTTTGCACGCCGCAACAATAAAATATGAGGATCGGGTTGCGCGCCGCAACAATGATACATGATAAATGATATGGGTCGGGTTGCACGCCACAATAGTGGTATTTGTGGATCAGGTTGCACGCTGCAATAATTGTAATTATGGACCAGGTTGCACGCTGCAACAGTTATTGATACCATGCATTTATATTGAGTATTGATTCCTTGTTCATTGTGAATCTAAGCTGCTTTAGTTTATTACTCGGGATTACTGTTACTATTGTTACCTCCCCATAGCATGTTCCCCCCCCCATATTGTTAGTTATTTGGTATTTTTTTCCCTTGTATATTTATAGCTGCACAGGTTTATCTGGTGTTCGGTCTAGCCTCGTCACTACTTCGCCGGGGTTAGGCTAGACACTTACCAGCACATGGGGTCGGTTGTGCTAATGCTACACTTCTGTGCATTTTGGTACAGGTCCAGGTTTTGAGGAGCAGCAGCAACATTAGTGCGGGAGTAGGCTTCCCTTTTACGAGACTGAGGTAGACTTGCAGGTGTCCGCAGGCCCGACGTCTCTTCCTTTTGTTCTCTTTTAGACTTTTGCCTCCTTGTTTCGAGACAGACAACTTTTATGTTTCTTTCAGACCTTTGTGTTTAGTATATTCTTAGTGGTTCGTGAGTAATGTGATACAAATCTTGGGTAGAGGCTATTATTGACTATTCCGCGTGTGATTTAGACTTATAAATTAGACTTCCGCTATTATTATTATTATTATCATCATTATTATTATTATTATTATTATCATTATTATTATTATTATTATTAATATTATTGAATTCTATATTTCTTATTGATGCTATAAATTATTGACAGATTTGTTTATTAATGAAAAGGTAAATAAGTTGGATTGCCTAGCTACAGCGAGTAGGCACCATCACGGTCCCGATGGTGGAAAATCCGGGTCGTGAAAAGTTGGTATCAGAGCACTAGGTTACATAGGTCTCACAACTCATAGACAAACTTAGTAGAGTCTGAGGGGTCGGTACGGAGACGTTTGTACTCGTTCCCCAGGGGCTACTCAGTTAGGAAAAAAATCTCTCATTTTGATCTTTCTTGTCGTGCGATTTGGTTTCTTAATACTGATTGAATTTCTACTCTGTTCTTTCGTAGATGGTGAGAACACGCACTTCCTCATCCACCGATCAGCTGTCCGAGCCTCAGGTAGCTCCCGCTAGGGGCAGAGGACATGGCCATGCTAGGGGCTGAGGTAGGGGGCAGAGCCCAGCCACCAGTAGCAGCACCAGTAGCGGAGCCTTAGGTTGACCTTGACGAGGAGGTTTCGGCCCCAGCCCAGACAGTTTCAATGGGCCCAACTCAGGTCCCAAAAAGTGTGGAGTCCAATGGAGTTGATTTTACGGCTTTTCATCTATCTGGATCTGCCAAGACTTGGTGGAGGGATCACTGTTTAGCCAGACTAGCAGGGTCGCCGCCTTTGACTTGGGATCGGTTTTTATAGTTGTTTCTAGAATAGTTTCTTCCCGTTACTCAGAAGGATGCTTACCGGAGGCAGTTTGAGCACCTCCAGCAGGGGCCTATGACGGTCACACAGTGTGAGACCCGGTTTATCGATCTAGCTCGCCATGCCCTCGTCATACTCCCCACTGAGAGGGAGGGGGTGAGGAGATTTATTGATGGTTTGATCCAGCCCATTCGTCTTCAGATGGCCAGAGAGGCAAGTAGTGACATTACTTTTCAGGAGGTGGCCAATGTGGCCTGGAGGATTGAGACGGTTCTGCCACAGAGGGGGTGGTCATAGGACAGATAAGAGACCCCGTCACTCAGGTCGATTCAGTGGTGCCTCATCTGGAGGCAGGGATTCTTATGATAGGGGTCAGCCTTCCAGGCCCTTTCTGTTAGTCCTCCAGGTTTCGCAGGGTGCCCCAGGTGATCGTGGTTTTCGTGGGCATTATTCCAATCAGCAGTCACTCAGTGCACCGCTAGCTCCCATCAGTGTACCACCTCTTTAGAGTTTTCGTGGAGGTCATTCAGGTCGTCAAGGCCAGTCTTATCTTACGGAGGGATGTTATGAGTGTGGTGAGTATGGTCACATCAGGGGAGCTTGCCCGAGATTGAGGGTTACACAGTCGCAGTAGCAGGGCCCTCGCCCTATGATTCAGGCACCAGGTGACCCATAGCCTGCCCAGCTAGCCAGGGGCGGGGGTAGGGATCATAGAGGTGGAGGTCGAGACCGTAGAGGTGAGGGCCGGACCGCCAGAGGTAGGGGTCAGCCGGTAGTCGATCGTCCTAGAGACATGGTTCATGGAGGTGGAGCTGAGCCCCGGTTTTATGCTTTGCCAGCTAGACCAAGAGGCTGAGTCATCAGATACCGTTATACAGGTACTATTCTAGTTTGTGATAGAGATTCGTTAGTGCTATTTGACCCTGGGTCTACATATTCATATGTGTTGTCCTATTTTACACCCTACATGGCTATGTCTAGTTATGCTTTGGACATTTTTGTTTATGTATCTACACTGGTGGGTGACTCCATAGTAGTCGATCGGGTGCATCATTCCTGTGTGGTTGTGTTTGAGGGTCTTGAGACCCGTGTTGATTTATTGCTTTTAGATATGGTGGATTTCGACGTTATATTAAGGTTGGATTGGTTGTCCTCATATCATGCTATCTTGGATTGTCACGCCAAGACCGTTACCTTAGCTTTGCCAGAATTGCCCCGACTAGAGTGGAGAGGGACCCAGGTCATGCCAACCGTAATGTTATTTCATAGGTTAAGGCTCGACGCATGGCCGAGAAGGGGTGTTTAGCTTATCTGGCGTATGTTAGCGACTCCAGCACAGAGGTTCTTTCTATTGACTCTATTCCTATTGTTCGAGAGTTCCCCGAGGTTTTCCTTTCAGACCGGCCGGGTATGCCGCCCGATAGGGATATTGATTTCTGTATTGATCTGGCTCCGGGCACGCAACCCATTTCTATTCCACCGTATCGCATGGCCCCGCCAGAGTTGAAAGAGTTAAAGGACCAGTTACAGGATTTACTAGAGAAGGGTTTTATCAGGCCTAGTGTTTCTTCTTGGGGTGCACCAGTGTTAATTGTGAAGAAAAAATATGGTTCGATGCGGATGTGTATTGATTACCGGCAATTGAACAAAGTGACGATAAAGAACAAGTATCCACTGCCGAGGATTGATGATTTGTTTGACTAGCTTCAGGGAGCAGAGGTGTTTTCAAAGATAGACTTGAGATCTGGCTACCCTCAGCTGAGGATTAGGGTGTCTGATGTCCCTAAGACAGCATTTCGCACTCGGTATGGGCACTATGAGTTTTTAGTAATGTCATTTGGGTTGACCAATTCCCTAGCAATATTTATGGAGTTGATGAACCGAGTGTTCAGGCCATATATAGACTTATTCGTGATAGTCTTTATTGATGATATTCTGGTGTACTCCCGCAGCCAGGAAGAGCACGAGCAGCACCTCGGAGTGGTTCTTCAAAATTTGAAGGGTCGTCAGTTATATGCTAAGTTTTCGAAGTGCGAGTTCTGGTTGAGTTCGGTTGCATTTCTGGGTCATATTGTATCAGCAAAGGGTATTCAGGTGGATCCGAAGAAGATTGAGGCAGTCAAGAATTGGCCTCGACCAGCTTCAACGACCGAGATTCGGAGTTTCTTGGGGTTAGCAGGTTATTACCGTTGGTTCATAGAGGGATTTTCATCTATTGCAAACCCGATGACTAGATTGACCCAGAAGGGCACCCAATTCAGATGGTCAGATGAGTATGAGGCGAGCTTTCAGAAGCTCAAGACATCTCTGACCACGGCACCGGTGTTGGTTTTGCCCACGGGTTCAGGGCCTTACACAGTTTATTGTGATGCTTCCCGTATCGGGCTTGGTGCAGTATTGATGCAGGATGGCAAAATCATTGCCTATTCTTTGAGACAGTTAAAGATCTACGAGAAGAATTATCCGGTTCATGATCTAGAGTTGGCAGCTATTGTTCATGCTTTGAAGATTTCGAGGCATTATCTATATGGCATGACGTGTGAGGTGTACACGGATCACAAGATCCTTCAGTACCTGTTCAAGCAGAAGGAGTTGAATGTGAGGCAGCGAAGGTGGTTAGAGTTGTTGAAAGATTACGATGTTACTATCTTGTATCACCCGGGTAAGGCCAATGTGGTGGCCGATGCATTGAGTAGGAAGTCCGCCAGCATGGGTAGTCTTGCTTATATTCCGGCCAGCCAGAGACCGCTTGCTTTATATGTTCAAGCTTTGGTCAATCGATTGGTGAGATTAGATATTTCTGAGCCTAGCAGAGTGTTAGTTTGCACGGTCGCTCGTTCTCCTCTATTGGAGCGTATCCGCGATCGGCAATTTGATGATTCCTATTTGTGTATCCCGAGAGACATGGTGTAGTGTGGGGGTGCCACGAAGGTGACCTTGGATGATGGTGGTGTTTTGAGATTGCAGGGGCGAGTTTGTGTGCCCAATGTTGATGGGATTCGAGAGTTGATCTTAGCGGAGGCCCATAGTTCTCGGTATTCTTTTCAACCGGGCACCGCGAAGATGTATCAGGACTTGCAGCAGCATTATTGGTGGCGTAGGATGAAGAAGGATATTGTTGCATATGTGGCTCAGTGTTTGAACTGTTAGCAGGTCAAGTATGAGCATCCGAGGCCCGGTGGTTTGTTTCAGAGGATTGAGCTCCCCGAGTGGAAGTGGGAGAGGATTACCATGGATTTCGTTACTGGACTTTCATTGACTCGAAAGAAGTTTGATGCTATTTGGGTCATTGTTGATAGGCTGACCAAGTCGGCACATTTCATTCTAGTGGCAGTCTCCTATTCATCCGAGAGGTTAGCTGAGATTTATATCCGGGAGATTGTCCGCCTTCATGGTGTGCAGGTATCCATCATTTTGGACTGCGGTACGCAGTTACCTCGCACTTCTGGAAAACAGTTCAGCAAGAGTTGGGCACAAAGGTTCAGTTGAGCACAACATTCCATCCTTAGACGGTGGTCAATCCGAGCGGACTATACAATTTTGGAGCATATGCTCTGAGCATGTGTCATTGATTTTGGAGGCTCGTGGGACTAGTTTGTTCCTGTAGCAGAGTTCACCTACAACAACAGCTACCAGTCCAGCATTCAGATGGCCCCATATGAGGCATTGTATGGTAGGCGATGTCGGTCTCCAGTGGGATGGTTTGAGCCGGGAGAGGCTCGGTAATTGGGTATAGACTTAGTTCAGGAGGCCTTAGATAAGGTTAAGATCATTCAGGAGAGACTTCGTTCAGCTCAGTCTAGGCAGAAGAGTTATGCAGGCCGAAAGGTCCGAGATGTAGCTTTTATGGTTAGTGAGCGAGTATTGCTCTGGGTGTCGTCTATGAAGGGCGTGATGAGGTTCTGAAAGAAGGTCAAGCTTAGCCCTAGGTACATTAGTCCATTCGAGATTCTTGATCGGGTAGGAAAGGTGGCTTATAGACTTGCATTGCCACCTAGCTTATTATCTGTGCATCCAGTTTTTCATGTGTCTATGCTTCGGAGGTATCACAACGATCCTACCCATGTGTTAGACTTCAGCACTGTCCAGTTGGACAAGGATTTATCTTATGAGGATGAGCCGGTAGCTATTCTAGTCCGGCAAGTTCGTCAATTGAGATCTAGGAGTTTTACCTCTGTTCGTGTTCAGTGGAGAGGTCAGCCCCCTGAGGCCTCAACCTGGGAGTCCGAGTCTGATATGCGGAGCCGTTATCCACATCATTTCCCTGACTCAAGTACTTCTTTCTTTTGTCCGTTCGAGGACGAACGGTTGTTTTAGAGGTGGAGGATGTGACGACCTAAAGGGTCATCACCTATTTCCTCATCCACTCTATACTTCCGAGGTCTTGAAAACCTCATTCTTACATGTCTCGATTTGTGTGCGCAGTCCGGGCGTGTAGCCGGAAGGCTTAAATATGAATTCTGTGTGAAAAATGATGAATTTTGATATTAATATGATTAAAGTTGACTTTGGTCAATATTTTGGGTAAACGGACCCGGACCCGAGATTAGATGGTCCCGGAAGGTCCGTAGAAAAATATGAAACTCGGGCATGTGCCCGGAGTCGAATTCCGAGGTCTAGAGCACGAGGAAAGAATTTTTCTGTGAAATTATTTTTATGAAATTATTAAGGAGAAAGGAAATGAAAATTGATTAAAAGACTGTGGTATCGGGCTCGTATTTTGGTTCCGATACCCGGTACAAGTCTCATATATTGTTTAAGTGCTTTCTGTAAAATTTGGTTGAAATCGGACGTCGTTTGACGTGTTTCAGATTATAAGTTCCAAATTTGAAAGTTTATGAAGTTTAGAAGAAAAATCATGTGTTTTGAGGCTTGATTCTATGTATATGATGTTATTTTGGCAATTTGATCGCACGAGTAAGTCACTACGATATTTTTGAGGTTCGGTGCATGTTTGGTTTGGACCATGAGGGCTCGGGTGAGTTTTGGATAGGCCGTGAGTGCATTTGAACCCTTGAAAAAAACTAGCTGGTGTTTCAGACCTACAGGCTTCGCATTTGCGAAGCCTGGTTAGCAAAAGCAACGTCTGCAAATGCGAACGGCCCATCAAAACTGCGAAGAAGGCCCAAGTCTTATGGTCTCGGAAATGCGAAGAACGAGAAATCTGGGCTATGATCGTAAATGCGACCAGCGGCTCACAAATGCAAAGGGAGTGACTTCGCAAAAGCGACCAAATGTTCCCAAATGCGAAGCTTCCCCAAATGGCCCAAGTTCGCAAATGTGGACTAAAATCTTGCAATTCCTAGCCCTGTTGGGTTCGCAATTGTGAACCTAGTTCACAATTCCCACACCCGAGGCCCAGCAAATTTTATACTTAGTCAAATTTTCATCACTTTTCATCATTCTTTCAAAACTCAAAGACCATAGGCTATTTTTCAAGAGCAAACTTCATCCCAAATCAATTGTAAGTTTATTTTTACTCGATTCTTCCAATCTTTAACATCATTAAACATTTTTTCCACTTAAAATCAAGGATTTTCATGGGTGAAATTGGAATTTTTGGGTAGAACCTAGGTTTTCTAGGAATTGGGGAGTTGGACCTCGATTTGAGGTCCGATTTCAAAATAAATTACATATTTGAATACGTGGGGGAATGGGTAACCAGGTTTTGGTTCGAACCTCGGGTTTTGACCATGTGGGCCAGGAGGCAATTTTGGAATTTTTGGGAAAAACTTGGGAGATTCATTTTTATGCATTCAAATTGATTCATATAGTGTTTATTAAACTAATTGAGCAATTTGTGATTTGATTCAAGCGAATTGGAGGTGGAATCGCAAGGTAAAGCGATAGTTGAGGATTAAGTGGATTTCAAGGATTTGAGGTAAGTGTTTGGTTTAACCCTAGCTTGAGGGAATAGGAGTTGAGTCTTCTTGCTAATTGCTATGTGATCGAGTATGATGTATAGGCATGGTGACGAGTATCTATACATTGGTGTCTAGCATGACCGTGAGTCCTTATAAAGTGATTATCATGAATTGATTGTGAATTCCATGCTTATTGGAGGATTCTATATGTTGTGAATAATATGTGAATGGTGATATGTGTCGACGCCCCCATTTTTCTAAGGCGGAAAGTAGGTTTCGACATTATGGATGAAATGACTCTTCTATGCCCTTTTTGGGGAATTGGGTTATGGATTTGGAGAGTCGCCACCTAATGATTATAGTGCATTAGGACACTTTAAAAGAAGAGAAGAAGATTTTGAAAGAAAACCAGAGTTCAGGTAAGGGCTTGAGATTATCTCGAGGGGAAGGTGTTAGGCACCCCTCAAGATCTACTAGTGTGGTTCCTGGCCTTGCTTAGTTGTGACTTTAAGAAGAGTAGGAGTAGACGAGCAAAGTTTTCACATAAGAAATACAAGCAAGTTGACAATTTTGAAAGAAGAATGGCACAAGTAAAAATGAGTTTTAGTTTGAAGAAAATATTTAAATAAAGGAAAAGTAAAGAAAGAGGGTCCTAGGTTTAACTATAATATGGATGCAATACCCAGCAATCATTCTCACACGAGATATTAACGCACCGTCATCATCTCTATATTCTACCCTTCCCACCCCGTTAAGGGATTTAAGCGTAATTAGTCTCGTTTACTTATTGCATACTAGTACCCGTCCCAACCTATCAGTCCTGGGATATTTGGACTCCTAATCCTAAAGGGAAGAAGGGGATGGAGGCATATATGGAGTTTAAAAGGATAAAATATTAAGGCGTCAATCAAAACAAATAGCAAATAAGTGGGGTACAAATCAAACACTCAAAGGCTCATACAAACCCCGTAAATCACAACAACAATTAGTTTAGCATGACTCGCAAGTATTGATTTGGTCTTTAAAATTAACGGTGGAAAGATTAGTTTAACACATAGAGTTGGATAACAAGTCCGCATTAGGCAACCCGGATCCAGTTGTCAGAACTTAAGGTATTTTTTAAACAAGTGATTTAGAAAACACTAAGTTTAGACAAGAGCCTGTACAGAAGAGTTTTGAAATAGAAAATTTGAAGATTGCAGAAGTTCAGAGATGGCTTGCAAATTAGCCGAATTGTTTAAGTAAAAGTATAGTAAAGTTGTAAAGAGGTGTTTTTCGAAAAGCATTGAAGTAAAAATGTAGACATAAAACTAAGGGGTTGGTTTCAGAATAAAGATGTATGTTTGGGATTTTAAGGACACCACAGATCCATAGAAATGTTGAAACAGATGAACTTGGACAAGTTTCCAAAGCAAACAGGTTTGGACAAAGCGTTTGAGGCTAACTGACAAATTATCACTCATATTAGGCGAGTTTGAACTCATATAGGCATGATATCTATATCTTGATTTTTAGGACTCATTACTGTCATTGAACTGACGAGGGGACGAATATTCGATTGCCCTACAGTTTGCGTAGCGTTTTATGTGTCTCCTATAGACATGATCTCTGAATGAAATGCAATATTAAAGTCCTATAGTCATGGTTTCTGAATGATATGCAATATTAAAGTCCTATGGGCATGGTTTCTAAATGAGGTGCAATAATAAAGTCCTATGGGCATGGTTTCTGAATGAGGTGCAATATTAAAGTCCTATATGCATGGTTTCTGAATGGTATGCAAATGTTAAAGTCCTATAGGCATGGTTTCTAAATGATTTGTAATATTAAAGTCCTATAGGCATGATTTATACCGATGGACTTATGCAAGTAATATAAACCCCTCCCATACCCTTTCATTAATATTCCCCAAATTCATTTACAAGATCGTTACAGAGCCGAAAGAAAGTAAACAAAATACATTACAGCCCATAGCTAGATCCAAGAAGCCTAATTCAATCTTAATACCTAATAACATGTGTTTCACCAGATCAGGATTCCATATTCCAAGGCCTTATCTTGGAGTGTTTCAAAGTTCCAAGGGCTTTCAGGAAGCCTAGGCAATGCTTACACCTCAAAGCTTTAATGTGGTAACAGAGCAGTGCAATGTGTGGAATTACCAGCCCTTAGCATCCAAGTTCAGAGGGAACTCTAGGGTCCCTACGCATGGCTTACCATAGGGGGGAAGAACTTAAGAACTAAGAATGAGTGTAGAGTGAGGGGATTAGAGGAAACCAAAGCAAAGGATGATCATACCTAGCCATGGGTAAGACTGGCACATCCCTGACCCTTTACTTGATCCAAGCAAATAAAAGAGCAGACTTTTAGAAGTCAAGACAGGGGTCTGGGTGGTGATTAGGGAACCACCAGACCCTAGTCAAGGCTCAACACATAAATGGGGTGAAGGGAATGGGACTGATTTGAGTAAAAGTTCAAGAGAACCTGGTCCCAGGTCAAGGATAACAATAGGGTGCTAACCTCAGCCTAGAACCAATACTCATACATAAAAGGGGTTAAGGGAATGGGATCACATGAAAGCATTCACATAAGAAGAGCATAATAGTACTTTAAAGATGCAGAAGCATGGAGAAAGGATTAACAGACTAATGAATAATGCAAGAAAACATGTAGTGAGAGGTTATGTACAAAGGGAGAAGTAAGCACATAGTTTTGGGGAACAACATTTAAATTATAGAAACTTACCAGTTGCAAGTTCCAAATAACAGAATAAATAGAGTAGTACAACAGCCAGAAACCCTTCAGCAAACACTTGAGGAAAGCAAAAGAGATTCCAAAGTCTAGCCTTGGCTTTCAGTCGGCTAGCCAGAACAATAGTACAAGTAATTAGTAAAGAAGGGAGGGCTTTGAGTGTGTGTGGCTTTTTTTTTTGAACTCAGTTGTTCCCCTTTTTAAAGAAAAGGAGTAAGGTATTTATAGTTTGAAAATAGGTGGTAAGTAAGGCAAAATATAATTCAATACCAATCAAAATCAATTAGAAGAAGTGAACTCCTTTAATTAAGGAATTCGAATTTGAATAGGAGAGAGCAGAGTTGTTTTTTAAGGAAAAAAAATCAAGAACACATTGTGCAGTAAAGGGTAAATACATAGGAGAAGCTTTTAAAAATACATGGTTAGATAAATAAGTTAAGGGTAAAATCAATCAATCACATAGTAAATTAAGGAATTAAAGACTCGAACTTAATAATGAAGTAAGTCAGAAAATTGGTCCAAATTAGATGAGGAAAGAATCAAATAAACTTACATAATGGTGGTCTGAAATCAATCCCCAAAAATAGGGTTGTTTTTCTTGAAAGAGAAAGGTCTGACAATAAAGAGAGTGTAAACTTAAACATGCGAGGCTAAAATTAACGGAGTAGTCATGCAATAAAAGTAGAAGAACATAGCCATGGATGAAATCAAAAGGTCTTGCAAGGCTTAGCAAGAATCAGAAACATGAGACGAGTTTAGAAGATTTAAGGTTTTGAAATCAAACAAGCAACAAACAAAATGCTCGTACACAAGCAGGTTCGAAAACACAAAAATCTAGGGTTTCTTCCACAAGTCAAAGGTAAAGACGAAAGCATAGAAAATCAGGCAAGAACAAACTCAGGGAGTCCAAAGAACACAAACATTCATGGAAATCTAAGTAAAGAAAAAATATAGTAAAAAAATTACTCGGAAACCATAGGAGAAACAAATACGCAGAAACCATAGTGAAAACACTTATGAATTATAGCAAAGCAAAAATATAGTAAGAGATAGCAGTAGAACGAGTAAAAAAAACCACGAAAACCCTAAGTTTTAAGAAGATGAACAGTTTTGAAAACAAAAATCAAAAAGATGTGAAAAATAATTTAAAATCTTAGAAAATAGCAAGGATCTAAAGCAGATCTTAGAGAGAACCAAAAAAAACCTCGAGGGCTTAGGGTTTCAGATAAAACACTAGAAAAATGAGAAAGGCCTGGAATGGGCTGGTTCTGAGTCGGAGATGGACTCACAGGGCTAGGACTCGCCGGAGATGAGCCGGAAAGGGCCATCGAACTTGAATCGGAAAGATTCTGAGCCGGGGTCTTCAAAGTCGGACTCTGAAACCTCGAGAAAAAGAGCAAAGAGGCACGTGGGGGTAGGTACAGGCTGCTTTGGGTCTGAGAAGCCATAGTTTTCGGTGAAATAAGGTCGGAGACTGGTGAAGGGGCTAGGGTTTCGTAGGGTAGTTGAGAGAATTGTGAGAGATGAAGGGGATCTTAGGGCGGCTGTTTGGGTTAGAATGATTAGGGTTAGGGGGTTGGGCTGAGTTAAAAGGGTAAGGGAAAACGTGGATCGTTGATTAAAACAATCAACAGCCATGATTTAAAATGGAGTCTGGGCGGGTTCATTTTAATCGGGTCTGGGTCGGGTAGGAAACGAAATTGTGTCATTTAATTAGGGGTGAGGGGATTGGGGTGCAAATCAGGCTATAATTGAAAGTAAAATGGGCTACAATTGAAATAGCCACTTTTCCCATTTTAAATTTAAAAAATAGTAAAAACTATTTAAAATTAAGATTAAAAATACTTATTTAATAAAAAATATGTAAGTGTTAATTTAAAAATATTGGAAATGATTTTGTGATTAAAAACACTATTGAATCGAGAAATAGGCTAAAATTGTAATTTCATACAATTTTAGTTTAAAAATACCAAATGGACTTGTAAAATTATGTAAAAATCATGTAAATTATATTTTTTTGTGTAGATGTGAAAATAAAATAAGTTATTCACCCAAAATGACGAGTTTTGGAAATAATTATTGGATTTTATAGTACAAAATAGGCCATAAATTGGTTTAAAAAATCTTTGAAAATTTGGAAAAATACCAAAACCTTTGGGGTTCTTATATATGCATATACATGCTATTTTGAAAGTATTTTGAGTATAAAAATACATAGAGAAAATTGGGTATCAACAATATGATTATTTGATACCTAGAAGCATTGGCTCGAATTGTAATATGAATATTGAAAGTATATGAAATGACTTGATTCTTGGGAGCATTGGCTCGAAATGGTAGAGTGGACTATAACAGAAGAAAAGTAAGAAAGAGAAAGCGTTGTTGATTATTCCCTTGTTGGGATGTTTGGTTGAACTTGTTGGATTCTCTCCCTTGCTGGGATTTCGTCAAATATTTGCTTCTTTTTATGCCCCTTAATTGTGATTGTTGTTTGGAGATTCAGATTGTTGAATGATATAGATCGGGTTGCTCACCGCAACAATGATATTGAGGATCGGGTTGCACGCTGAAACAATAACATATGAGGATCGAGTTGAGCACCGCAACAATAATACATGATAAATGATATGGGTCGGGTTGCATGCAGAAATAGTGGTATTTGTGGATCGGGTTGCACGTCGCAACAATGGTAATTCTGGACTGGGTTGCACGCCGCAATAGTTATTGATACCATGCGTTTATATTAAGTATTGATTCCTTGTTCATTGTGAATCTAAGCTGCTTTAGTTTGTTACTCGGGATTACTGTTACTATTGTTACCTCCCATAGCATGTTTCCCCCCTCCATATTGTTAGTTGTTTGGTATTTTATTTCCGTTGTATATTTATAGCTCAACAGGTTTATGTGGTGTACGGTCTAGCCTCGTCACTACTTTGCCGGGGTTAGGCTAGACACTTACCAGCACATAGGGTCTGTTGTGCTGATGCTACACTTCTGTGCATTTTTGCACAGGTCCAGGTTTTGAGGAGCAACAACAGCATTAGTATGGGAGTAGGCTTCTATTTTACGAGACTGAGGTAGACTTGCAGGCGTCCGCAGGCCCGGCGTCTCTTCCTTATATTCTCTTTTAGACTGTTTCCTCCTTGTTTCGAGGCAGATGACTTTTTTGTTTCTTTCATACCTTTTATTTAGTATATTCTTAGTGATTCGTAAGTAATGTGACACCAAATCTTGGGTAGAGGCTATTATTGACTATTCCGCGTTTGATTCTGACTTATAAATTAGACTTCCGCTATTATTATTATTATTATTATTATTTAATTCTATATTTCTTATTGATGATATTAATTATTGACATATTTTTTTATTAATGAAAAGGTAAATAAGTTAGTTTGCCTAGCTACCACGAGTAGGCGCCATCATGATCCCGATGGTGGAAAATCCGGGTCGTGTTAAGAACGCTAATTTCTTTATGGCCTATTCAAGCTTCTGAAGTTGTTCCATCTGTTTGAAGTTGCTCGATTGGATTTAAAATCTTTTTGGTTCAGCATCTGTTCTTTATGTGATTTTGACTTCCTCCTATCATTGAAACTCGACTGTACGTTTTCAGAAGGTCCTTTTTTACTTGAACCTTTGCATACTTCTGATAATCTCTCTTTGCTCTATTTACTAAGTTAATGAAGTTGACCTATGTGACTATCATGTTTCTATAGTTCACTATCTACTGACTTTGTGATTGTTATTGCATTCTACTTCTCTTTGCCATAAGTTAAGCCTTGCATGCCTAATATTTATGCACTCTTTTTATATGCTAAATTCCCCTCTAAAATGACCTTTAGTTTTGGACTGATTTCAGACCATTCCTTGTGAAATTCTAATTGCACTCGTATGTTATGTAATTAACTCTTTCCTTGTTTCGCCTTACTGATTTCCCTGTTTCTTGGTCTAATTTGAACACTTTCCTTTGAACCTTCGATCCCTACCTTTTCTACTCAATTTGATTAATTCCCTTACCTTGGTTACATTGATACTTGATTTTTACCGACATTTCCTTGATTAGAATCTGATGAACCTAGTCTCTATTACATATTGTGTACTTGTACTATGCTGAAAATATTTCCTTATTTGTTATATTTAGCCTTATATGGTTTCTTTCCTTATTTAGTATTTGCATATTACCGTTTAAATTTAACTCCTTACTTAAAGGAAGTACTTATACTGATTTGATTTTAATTAGTACATAGTTCTATAATTACTGCTAAACTATGATTCTTGAATTATTTTCTACCTGTTTTCAAACTATAAGTACCTTGTTCTCTCATTAAAATAGACACACTAACACTTCTAGTTCCGAACTCACAATTTTACACTCAAAACACTTTCTTGATTTACTACTTGTATTGTGGCCTGTATAGTTGGCTGAAAGCCAAAGCTATATCTCAAAGTCCTGCTACCTTTATTTACTACATTTTACATCTTTGAACTGGTATGTTCTAACTAATTTCCAGCATCAACAACAACACGTTTCCTTACTATTTCTGTCATTCCTGTTTGCCTCCTGTTTGTATTTGAATCAGTTCCATCATTAAGCATGTTGGGTTCTGCCTTTTCTTTTCTGAATTAATACATTATGAATCCTAAACCCCTACCCCAATCTGTTTGATACTTATGGTTTATTTTAGGCCTAGAAGTATTGAACATTGTTGTCCATAACTCAAACTTGATCCCCCTGGGATCATAACCTCTATGTTTTCTCTAGTGTTATGTGTTCTGGCGGGCTTATAGGCATGCCAACATCTTCTATTGTTGTTCATGCCCAAAGCTGACCTTTGCCTAAATACATAGACTCTTCGCATTCCCCAACCCCTAAACCCCCTTTTGTATGAAGTTATCAACTCTGTAATGGTTTCGATACCACCCTTTACACCTTTCATTTATTCCCTTAGCTCTTAGAACTCTGTTTCTGCACTTGCAATATCTTCTTAGACTTAAGTTCTTCCCCTCTCATGTGAGCCTTGCCTTGGGACCCATGAGCTCCCTCCAAACTTGGACACATGAGGGCTGGCACTTCCATGATGCATTTGTCCCTATTCTGGTGATGCAATATGGGTGTGAGCACTGCCCGGAGTCCTATTGAGGCTCTTATGGAACTCTGAATCACTCAAATTGGAGAAAGGCTTTGAAGCAATGGCATCATAAGGCAGCTTATCCCATAGCTCAGTAGGAACCAAGAATCGGGCTTCCTCTAGTTGTATTTTTATGTATTTCTGATGTAATTTATTATTCCTGATATGTAATAATTTGTAATGAATATTTTGGGATGGCTAGTGAATAGTGGTGGGTATTTATGCATGTCAAGGATAGAAACCATGCCTATAGGACTATTTTAATGCCACATCACATTTAGAAATCATGATTATAGGTCTATTTTAATTCTGCATATTCAATCACATTTAGAAATCATGCTTATAGGACTATTTTAATTTTGCATATTCAATCACATTTAGAAATCATGCTTACAAGACTATTTTAATTCTGCATAAACTGCATCTAGAAATCATGCTCATAGAGATCTATTTACTCTTCATGTTTAATGTCACACCTAGATTACCAGCCTATAGGGTTTCATTCTAAATTTCTGCACGTTAGATATTATGTTTTAAGGCCATAATCCAGTAACATTAAAATCAGTAACATTTAGAAATCATGCCTGGATGGATTCTTAAATAAAATTTGACTAGTTTGATTCCCATTCAATATTAGATATCCTGTTCATAGGGTTTAAAAATCAGTAATAATAGATGCTATCACCTACAGAACCTGTAACTAGTTTAATTTAATTTTCCCCCCTTCTGAACCTCTTTTAATAATCTAATTCCCTTACTTAACAAGTTTTAGCAGGCATGCCTATAGGATCCCAAACAATTCATTTCAAAATTTTACTGTCTTATCACCCTTGCCTATAGGATCCCAAACAATTCATTTCAAAATTTTACTGTCTTATCACCCTTTGAACTAATGTAGATAGCATGCCTATAGGATCCCAAACAATTCATTTCAAAATTTTACTGTCTCATCATCCTTTGAACTAAAGTAGATATCATGCCTATAGGACCCCGTCTAAGCGCTTAGGCAAGCCTTAGGCAATATAATTAAATCTGAACTCGCCTTTGTTATAATTAGTAGGTAGGTCCGATTCTGTTTCCTAACTAAGTCATGTAATAAGTCAGGCCTGCTACAACATAACAATCTCCTCTCCCTTGTATTTAATATTTTCAATCAGACCTAAGTAGTGTGTGCAAGACATGCTATCTTTTGTGTTTGTTTTGAGGAGGTATGCATGGGCCTTTGTCTGTTTATATATTTCCCCAAACATGCAGCATGTGTTTTGTATGTCACCTTAGAATTTTTACCTTTGAAATATCAAGTAAGCCTAATATCCCTCCCTTTTAGGATTAGTAGTTCTAAGTGCCTCCGGAGCTGATAGGATCAGGATGGGTAATAGCATGCAATAAGTAATCAAGACCAATACACGCTTTAATACCTTAACGAGGTGGGAAGGGTAGATATGGATATGATGATCACGTGATAATGTCACGTGTAGCTCCTCATTGAGGAGTGATTACCAGACATTGTGTGGGGTAATCCATATTTTTAATAAACCTAGGACCCCCTTTCTTTATTTTTTATTTTTTTAGCATTTTAACTCCTTATTTAAAAAATCAGCTTTTTGATTGTTCTTTCAAATTTGTTTACTTTCAAACTATTATGTATTGAAATCCCCTCTAATTTGAGCCTTATCTGCTTATATGTTAATTTCACGCAAATTCACAATAAGTGTCTGGCCGCGAACCACACTAGTGGATTCTGATGGGTGCCGAACACCTTCCCCTTAGAATAATTTCAAGCCCTTACTCTATCTCTGATTATTCAAATCGAACTCTATTGGTGTCCTAATGCACCTTAATCATTAGGTGGCGACTCTTCAAAAATGCAAACCAGTTGCCAAAAGGAACGAGTTGTCCCTCCAAATGTCATAAACCCGATTTCGAGAGAAAAAGGGGGCACGACACTGACCTTAGGAGTTATTCCTATTCCTAGGTATACCTTTCAATCCGATAGGTACTTGATCAATATAACCTATTCCAATTCCTCAATTGTCGATTTAGTGGTATATGTGCCAAGGGCGCTATGAAAGATCTCGGGACGCTGTAATTATCCTCTTCGTCCACTATGTGATCCTCCTATTTTTCTGGCCCAGTTGAGGTCGGGATCATTGAATGCTATTTTGTTTCCTTTTCTTCGGTTAGTTTCCTACTTTTTGGTGCCGAAATTGGGGGTGTCACACCTTCTTTTTACGGGGAAAAGAGTTTTTTCACTTTAAGTGATATTATTGAGAGTATTTATTTCAATTATAGAGTCGACACTTAGAATAATTATTGAGGTGTCTCAAGTTACTAGTTTACTTTAAAATCCCAATTCAAAGAAAATTTGACTCGATTAAAGTTTGTGAAACACAGAAGATCGGGTAAGGGATTCTGCTAACCTGGAAGAAGGTGTGGGGCACTCCCGAATTCTGTGGTTTTAACACAATCCATTTTCAATTAAACTCGGCTTAATTATCTGATTATTGCATATTTTTAACCTAAGTGTGTTATTATCTTTTACCGCTTTATTGTATATTTTATGTAATTATAGATTTTATTCAAAACAAATTATGATGTTGTGCACTTGTTGTTTTGTTCACATTGCAAGTCACGCTACGTGGAACACACCCGTAATTATAATGTTATAGATGCATGTAAGGTTGCATCATTACTACATATTGAGGTGGTGCCACGGCGTAGGCAACATCATTATACGGGTAGTAATGTTGCGAGGTCCTGAGTGGCATACATGATTGATCGAATGACATGCATGCCCCCTTAAAGCTCGAAGCCATCATAGATCCTTCTTCTCTCTTGTTTCTGTTGATCAAACCCCCTTAACCATTCTGAACGGCCTATGATGTGGCCTTAAAGGCATCCTGACTCAAGATTCAGCCTGTTTTCGAACAATTTTTGATCATCTCTCCAATTTTAATGACCTCAGCAAATAGCTTACCCATGGCAAATATCATGCTTTGGAAGTAGTAAGACTCTTGCGCCTGCAAAAAAACTGTGACCATCTTTGCTTCATCCATTGGATGCCTTACCCTGGTGGCTTGCTCGCGCCACTTGATAGCATATTCAAGGAAACTTTCTGTAGGTGTCTTTTTTAGATTGGATAAAGGATTTCTATCAGGAGAAATGTCCACGTTGTACTGGAACTGGCGGAGAAAGTTTGGGCTAGATCATCCCAGACATGCCAATGGGTGATCTCTTGATTCATGTACCACACGGAAGATATCCTTGTAAGGCTTTCTCAAAAATAGGCCATTAATAACTCCTTTTTCCCACCATCACCCCTTAGCTGGTTATAATACCCTTTTAAATGTGCGATTGGGTCTTTGTGCTAGTTGTATTTTTCAAACTTTGGTGTCTTAAAGCCCGCCAGTAAGTGGACATGAGGAAATATACACAGATCAGAGCATGAGACACATTTTTGGCCACTTAGGCCTTGCATATGTTTCAGGCTTTGCTCCAAGCTTTTCATCTTCCAAGCCATTTCCTCTTCATTGGGTGCCTTAACAATTCTTTCTTATTCAACCGGAAACTCATATTGTGGAGGCTGGGTCAATGAGTCCGGGGTGACATAGGTTATTTTTGGCTAAAATTATGGATCCTAGAATGTGAAAGTTGGAGGCTCGACATACGGCCTGGAAACAGTTGGTTGTGTTATTGTGAAGGCTGGTGCCGCAGAGAAAGGAACTGGTGATTCTCTTGAAGCCGACACTTGGGGGTGAACCACAGAAGGCATTCCAAGACCATTAGTCGGCATAGGTGTGTACCTATATAGGGTGAAAGGGTTAGTCATAGGGATGTAAGTAGCCCTGCCAGGTCTAGGGATCAACTTAGGAAATCTAGGGTTGGAACTCGTCAGTTCCTTCATGTTTGTTACACCCAGCAGTATTACATTACGGTGATATCATGTTTTGCAGCAGGAAGTACGACAATGTTGCACCCTGAAGTATTGTATGTTAAAATTTCGTTTTTAGTTAACCGATGTAGACTCGAGGATGAGATCATCTTGACGTTAACCTACTTGCATTGTTTATAGCAAGCGATAAATAAGTGTTATGAAGAATAAGGGGGTACACGGATTAAAGGAAACAAGTTTCGTTGAAAGTGGCCAGTTTGAAATAAAATACGGGTCGAGTGATAATACCCGATAATTATGAACTAGTACCATGCAAGGTACCATATGATCACGGTAGTATAACATATAAAGCATATATGAAGTATTTTACTAATAAATAAAATTTTAAGTAATTTGAGATAATTTTTAAATTATACGGGTAATTGGTTAATTATACGGGTAACAGGACATTACCCGGTTAACTAATAAGTGAATAATAATTAACCCCCACCCCACGTGGCAAAAGCCACAAGGCCTAGACAATGACTAAGTAGTCATTATTCTAGGTGGCTACACATGAGTCACTCAGCAATGACTTAAAGATAAGTCTGTGAAAGACTACTAAAACGTAAAATCTGCCACTAAGCTTCAATTTAATGCCTTTAACTTCATTTTGTTACTTTGGCTTGAAACCAAGAAAATGTAACAAAAGCAAGATTTCAAATGTTAGAAACATTCATTCCAAAGCCAATTTCGTTCAAATATTTAGAAAGAGAACTTCAAAAAAAAAAAAACGTTGGAATCAAGTTTTGGCTTAAAAATTCATTCAAAATCAAAAAGGCTTTGGCATTCTGCCTTGAACCAGCAAAAAGCGGGAGAACAAACTTTTACATCCTATATTAAACCAAAAACGTAAAAAGGTACAATTTTAGCCAAATCTGATTTAAACCAAAAAGCAAAATCATTTTTTGTTCATCAGTTCAATGTTAGCCAACGTTTCAATTTCAAAGAACTACCAAGTTCGTTTCTGAATTTCGAGAGTTTCAAAGCAAAGTTTCGTCCATATTTCGCAGAAGCAGATTCATTCAAATAATTACGGAACAGGTATATTAAGACTAAGCTCTTCCTTCATTTGGCATGATCTCATCATTATATTCATATCCCAGAATTTACGTATATTTTGCTAGTTTCGCAGATTATGTATATTTTCCTCGTATTTTAAGTTATAATATTCTCCTCATCGGGACTTCATATTCAGTTGAGTATTTCCTTCTTCCAGTCAAGAGAGCAGAGAATTTATATATTTACAGTATTAAAAGTATTTTCATTACCATCGAGTTATAATCGATGGGCAGGCCCTTATTGGGCAACCTCTGATCAGATGGTAAATTATATACCGAGCCTACTGTGGCCGAGCGCTTATGAGCTAGTCTACTACGGCAGAGCAGTTTTATATATATATATATATATATATATATATATATATATATATATATATATATATATATATATATATATATATATCTTTCAGTATATTGGCTTAAATACTCAGTACATTATTTCGTACTGACATCCCTTTTATGAGGGCTCTGCATTTCATGCGTGCAGGTCAGACAGACAAACGAGTAGGCCTCTTCAATAAGTGTTGCCCGAATTCAGCTTGATCGATAAGCTCCATGCCTTTCGGAGTTTCCGGGTCTAAAGCCTTATGTATATATTGTATATATACGTATATATGTCATGAGTAGGTCGGAGAGCCGTTCTGATCATAGTATATCCATTAGTAGAGGCTTGTAGACATATCTTGTCAGTTAGTTCAGTATGTTAGGCTTTCAGGCCTTGTATGTATATTTGGTTAGTTTGCCAGCTGTAATAAATATGACGGCCTTGTCGGTCAAGTTTTATATTGATATTTAGTCAGCATCCGCTGTCGTCTTGCAATGTGGCCCATGGCCAAAAGTATGACATTATATGTTCAGAATCCCTTCGTTGCAAGTTGGTGCTCGGTTGAGTAAGGTACCGGGTGCCGGTCTCGCCCCCCCAAGTTCGGGGCGTGACAAAAGTAGTATCACAATAGTGCTGTCCTAGGGAGTCTACAAGTCGTGTCTAGTAGTGTCTTGTTTATGGGTGTGTCATGCACCACGCTTATAAGCAGGGAGCTACAGGACATTTAGGACTGTCACTCTTTCCTCTTACTCTAGATCATGTGGTAGATCCCACTTATAAGAATTCATGTCTCAAACGTCTATTTTTATTCGTAATAAGATGTTTCCTACGTTCAGAAAGATGATCGATAAGAGATATAGTTGTGGAAGTGTTGAATTAGAGGAACTTGACTTTGTATCATGCTTATGATAAGTAAATATGAGGACTTCAGTAGATCATGTGCGTACTGAAAGGTGTAAGCCGCTTGATAAGGAGCCTTAAGGAAGAATGCCTATCCACCTTTATGGTGAAAGACAACGAGAGATTAAAATGATAAATACAAGTTTCAACAAGCAAAAGAAGCAATTTGTGCGAGGCGCCCAGTTAATGAAGGTTAACAACGTTTATAATTGAGGCAGAGGAACATAAGCTTTTTGAGTTATATTCGTTAGTAACAGAGGTATGTACAATTGGTGACACCCATTCCAGTTACACCCTGTGGGGACTAACAAGTATAGTTAAGAGAAGGATGAGATATCAAGATTCAGCTGGGGTTAGAATAACCTAAATTGGTAAATGGATTACTTTCATTTGTTGGCATTTCCGAAGGATATTACAAATGTGCCAATAGGTCTTCTTGTGAGACACCCAGATGGTGCACCCTAGAATATTACTATAAGATGTAAATACTAGCATTAAGAAAATAGGCAGTGAAAGCCTGGATGGGATAAATATTTCCTTAAGTATAGCTCTCACCCCTAGTAGAGCGAGGGTGTTGAGCAACCCAAAGATCTATTGTATGGAGCAAAGGGAAGCTATAAGTGAAAGAAGGTCGTATTGAAGTTTTCACAAGAAAAGGGATATACATGAATATTAGTAGAGCAATGAGAAGAGATATAAGGGAGCATTATGAATAAGGCATGATACATGGATGAAAACGGTAGAGTGTTATAGAACCTATAGACAAATGAAGGAAGAGATGAAAGGCGATGGGCCTTAAGACAACAAAAGAGTATAGGCCATAAGGTTATATCCTCATTTCGAGAAGTAAGTTTGTGACTCCAACGCGACTACCGGAGGGAAAGTTAATCCTCAGAGTAATAGAAATCAGTATGGGTTGGTAAACAAGATAAACTAAATATGAATTAGGTAATGAATGATTGGAAAGTACTCGACATCATGGTAATTTTAGATTTTGTTCCGGCAGTAATATAATGGACCACAGAAGAAGATTCATGAGGAATTCACTAAATGGTCATTCAGGAAGATGCTTCTATAAAGCAAGCAATGTTAGCAAAATTAAGCTTAAGGGACTATATGTACCAGTTACATTAAGTGTCACCCTCGCGAGTAAGTGAATTTGTCATCCTTGGTACAGAAGGATTGCCACAAGGTGAGTAAGGATCATTGAAGTTGAGAAACGACGCCAAAGATGAAGAGGTAAAACATCTATAGGTAGATCCTCGTGGCTTCAAATTTTAGTACATCCCTTAAAGGGAAAATATTGAGTGATGTGGCATTAAGTCAGAATTAAGTGGTTCTAGTGACTATGGAATGATAAAGGAAGAATGCGATAAATTAAAGAGGAATGAGATGGCAATTATCCAAATTTTATAGATACGCTACGATTCAAGAATATTGTGCAAGTACGACGTCAGGAGAGAAAGTAAAGGTTCCTGCCCAAGCTATTATTAATAAATAAGGAGCCAGTGCGAGACGTAAGTTAATACAAAGGAAATAACCCAAGCAAGATTACGAGGAATATTGATATGAGAATGGGCCAACGAGTAGTTAGTAATTGGTCAGGAAGATCCCAATTATGGCTAAACAGGAGGTTGCATAGGATTCATCAGATCGTTTGAGATAAATATAGTAGAACTCAACATGGAGAGTTCAGCCTCGGAGAATATCATTATAGTGCTTGAAATGTATTCAGACAAGAGTCGGAGTAGTTAAAGGTACCGTATGAGTGTTACGGGGATAAAAGAAAGTGCCACTGGAAAGACAGTCAAAATATCAATTCAGAAGCAACCATATAAGCACAAGGGCATGGAAGTAAGCAACTACAAATGATTATAGACAAGTAAGGACATCAAAAAGTTCCGTAATATGCTCACAACTTTATGAGAGTCAAGGGTTCTCCTAAAATAATACAACGAAAGAATAGCTGAGGAGATAAGAAAGAAGGCTTCAACCTAAGCACAACAACCTAAAGAGAAAATGGTCATGTAACAACAATCTCGTAACGACATTGTAAGCATTCCAAAGGAAAATAGCACCTACCGTGGGTAATGAATGGGAAGTAAGAATTAAAAGTAATATTTGAGATCATATGAGTTGTATAAAAGCTCTGGCAAGTGTGGGCACCAAGATAAGCTAAGTATGGACGCAATAAGGGGTAGAAAGACCAGGAAAAGTAATTGCATGCGTTTAAAGAAAGATGAGATAGAATGAAAGGAATTATTCGATCAATGATCAAGAGTTAGTACATTGTGGATACACTCGAGATTTTGGAGCATTATCCAGGCAACATATTTGTTGATAGTCATACAGCCATGAAAGACTCTGATATAAGTTAAAAGAATGAATTGAGCCCAGGGCATAGACAAAGGATTGAATTGTTAGAAGTTTGTATCATGGATTCCATAATGCCGATGAAAGGCTAAGGTAATAACTGATACCATGAGCCACGGATCGGAAGATAGCTTAATCCTATGTAAAGGTTGATTAGGAGGAAGAGAAAACTAAAGAATTACATTACCTAAGTAAATCAGGAGTCTGATTATCGGACCTAAAAAAAAAAATTATAGCAGTTGTGCTTGAGAACATGACAGGATCACTCTTAAAATTAGACATTCAAGAGAAATAACACAACAATCATAATCTATAACGACTCTACGGTAAAACTAGTTAGAAAAGTACAGGACTCATAACAAGTCAGTACGAAGCTCCCACCGAATTGTGTACGTACAAGAGGTGCGATTATTACAATAGAGCTTCAAGTTATGGACGTGAATTACCCCTAGGTGGAAGGGAGGTTATGAAAGAAATAGAAGATATGATACAAGATTTTAAGTAAGTGCGAGATACTGAAATGCTGAAAGTTGTGAATAGTCCATACTTCGGGTAAAAGGTTATATGCACGGGGATTCAATATCCAGGAATGATAGCGGCAGCGTTAGTGGCATATCTTCCAGTCTATCGTTTCTACGTATCGAGATGTGTAGTTAAAAGAGTATAGAAGAGTTAGAGACGATATGATGTCTTGCTTGATATTCCAGAATAACATAAGGAGATTTATGGTGCAAGCAAGTTGAAGAAAGGTTGCAAGTAGTATAAATGGATATGTGTAAGTTGCAAGATAAAGCATGGAAGAGCGATATGGTTTTAGGAAGACAAGAGTAAGGATAAGAAAAGGCGAGTAAGAAGGTGACGAGAATGAATAAGTCCTCTAGATTAAGCCCATGAAAACAAGAAGAGCTGATGGTTGTCTAAGTTATAGAAAGCTCATTATAACCTGAATGAACTCAAAGGAGTCTAAAACTAATAACATTCAGAAGAGATGGAAGAGGGTGTAGTTATTATAAACAAAAAAAAATGACTAAATAACGTTTGGGCCTTAGATTGAGTAACGATCTGACGAATAAAAGAAAGGGATATCATGAATTGGACAGGATTAAAAGACTCACGCAAGGTAAATCATATTGGGATGCCATGAGATACGGTTATGAAAGCAGGGTGTCGCCCCAGGTGGATAAATCTAATCAATTTAGATGTTCCCCGATAAAACATGAATCTTAGTAGTAATATTACATAAAAGGTTAAGTTATCAAGGGTAGATTATGGATCGAAATTAAGGTGAATCAGTAATGGATGTATAAAAGTTATAACGTATAACAGGAGATTAGGCCGTCATTCTTAAAGATGAACAGTAATGTGGAGGAATTAGAGAATATAAATTTATACGTATGAGATAAGCAACGAAAGTAATCTAAGATTTGGTAGCAGACCTCAGTGACGAGAAATCAAGGTAAGAGTTATGGTATAGTATGACATATGTAGATGAAGTAAAGTCATACGAATTGAACCAGGTCTATAAAATAAGATATAGCAATATTCGTAAGTTTGACAAATACCAAGCGAAGAACTTCAGGATTGGCTAAAAGCTGAAGGAAAAAGGAGAGGAGAGTTACATGGGCACACTTACAAGGTCAAAATTACATAGGCTACATGATGAAAAGTAGAAACAGTTACGAAATTGGAAGGATTCCGACAACAAGTTGTGATGTGAGAAGGAGGCCTAAGGAGGAAATGCCCTGGACTTTACAATTATTCACAGAACAGGCGCTTAGATGGCAAGGTAAGCTTTAAAGTATTCGAAAAATATAAGTTACGAAAATGCTAAGTGCATCAATCAACATTCGAGGACGAATGTTCCAAAGGAGGGAATAATGTTACAGCAAGCAGTATTACATTACGGTGATATCATGTTTCGCAGTAGGAAGTACGACGATGTTTCACCCTGAAGTATTGTACGTTAAAATTTCGTTTTTAGTTAACTGATATAGACTCGGGGATGAGATCATCTTGACGTTAACCTACTTGCATTGTTTATAGAAAGCAATAAATTATTTTATGAAGAATAAGGGGGTACACGGATTAAAGGAAACGAGTTTCGTTAAAAGTGGCCAATTTGGAATAAAATACGAGTCGAGCGATAATACCCGATAATTATAAACTAGTACCATGCAAAGTATCATATGACTACGGTAGTATAACATATAAAGTATATATGAAGTATTTTAGTAATAAATAAAATTTTAAGTAATTTGAGATAATTTTTAAATTATACGGTTAATTGGTTAATTACTGGGTAACAGGACATTACCCGATTAATTAATAAGTGGATAATAATTAACCCCACCCCCACGTGGCAAAAGCCACAAGGCCTAGACAATGACTAAGTAGTCATTATCCTAGGTGGCTACACATGAGTCACTTAGAAATGACTTAAAGATAAGTCTGTGAAAGACTACTAAAACGTAAAATCTGCCACTAAGCTTCAATTTAATGCCTTTAACTTCAGTTTGTTACTTTGGCTTGAAACCAAGAAAATGTAAGTTCAAAAGCAAGATTTCAAATGTTATAAACCTTCATTCCAAAGCCAATTTCGTTCAAATATTTAGAAACAGAACTTCAAAAAAAAAAAACGATGGAATCAAGTTTTGGCTTAAAAATTCATTCAAAATCAAAAAGGCTTTGGTATTCTGCCTTGAACCAGCAAAAAGTGGGAGAACAAACTTTTACATCCTATATTAAACAAAAAACGTGAAAGTGATACAATTTTAGCCAAATCTGATTTAAACCAAAAAGCAGAATCATTTTTCGTTCATCAGTTCATTGTTAGCCAACGTTTCAATTTCAAAGAACTACCAAGTTCGTTTCTGAATTTCGAGAGTTTCAAAGCAAAGTTTCATCCATATTTCGCAGAAGCAGATTCGTTCAAATAATTATGGGAACAAGTATGTTAAGGCTAAGCTCTTCTTTCATTTGGCATGATCTCGTCATTACATTCATATCACGGAATTTACGTATATTTTGCTAGTTTCGCAGATTGCGTATATTTTCCTCGTATTGTAAGTTATAATATTCTCGTCATCGGGACTTCATATTTAGTTGAGTATTTTCTTCTTCCAGTCAAGAGAGCAGAGAGTTTACATGTATATATACAGTATTAAAAGTATTTTCATTACCATCGAGCTATAATCGATGGGCAGGCCCCTATTGGGCAACTTCTGATCAGATGGTAAATCATTTACCGAGCCTACTATGGCCGAGCACTTATAAGAGAGCCCAGTTGGTCGAGATACAGAGCCTAGTATGGCCGAGCGCTTATGAGCGAGACTACTACGACAGAGCAGTTATATATATATTCGATCCTATTGTGGCCGAGCGCTTATTAGTGAGCCCAGTTGGTCGAGACACAGAGCCTAGTATGGACGGGCGCTTATGAGTGAGCCTACTATGGCAGAGCGGTTATTTTTATACATCTATATATACCGAGCCTTATAGGGCCGGACAGCTATTTTACTTACTATATTGAGAGAATTGAGTCAGTATCAGCAGGTAAGCATATCTTTAGATTATCTTTGACTTCCAGCTACTTGCAGTTATTATATTATTAGTTGAGTTTCTGATTTCAGTATATTGCCTTACATACTCAGTACATTATTTCGTACTGACGTCCCTTTTCTGGGGGCGCTGCATTTCATGCATGCAGGTCAGACAGACAAATGAGTGGGCCTCTTCAATAAGTATTGCCCGAATTCAGCTTGGTCGGTAAGCTCCATGCCTTTCGAAGTTTTCGGATCTAGTGCCTTATGTATATCTTGTATATATACGTATATATGACAAGAGTAGGTCAGAGAGCCATTCCAATCATAGTATATCCATTAGTACAGGCTTGTAGATATATCTTTTCAGTTAGTGCAGTATGTTGGGCTTTAAGGCCTTGTATATATCTTTGGTTAGTTTGTCAGCTGTAATGAATATGACGGCCTTGTCGGCCAAGTTTTATATTGATATTTGGTCAGCATTCGTTATCGTCTTACAATGTGGTCCATGGCCAAAAGTATGACATCATATGTTCAGAATCCCTTCATTGCAAGTTGGTGCTCGGTTGAGTAAGGTACCGAGTGCCCGTCTCGCCCCCCCATGTTCGGGGCGTGACAATGTTAGACCATGCATTCCACATTTCTAGCATGCAGAGCCATAATATTCTATTCTCTTCAACCATTGGTTACTCTTGCAGTGGAATAGCCGGTGTCGGGCTATCCCCGGGGTTAACAATCGATAGATTACTTTCGGAGGTCTGTCGCGCTCCCTCCTCCTTTTTGATGGGGAAGTCCGGGTTTCGACATTCACGGGGAGGGGGGAGGGGGGGAGGGTAATAACTCATTTCCTTATGGGAATTTAGGTTTTTAAGAGTTGTCACCTAATTGATTATGGTGAATTAGGGCACCCAGAGCGATTAAGTCTTGGATTGCTTGCATTACCAGAGATTTAGGGTAAGGGATCGAAATAACCTTAAAGGGAAGGTGTTAGGCACCCCTCTCGGTTCACAACGGTGGGTCCCAGCCGAACTTATACTTATGAACTGGTCCTTTAACAAATAAATAGTTTGAACACATAATTACAAATAAGAGCAGGTTTTGGACATTACATGATTCAAATAATGAGACAAAGGAAAGACTTGAACAAATTGTGTACATATAGAAAAGTAAAGTTTAAGCAAAGGGAATTTGGGAAGGAGGGGTCCTAGGTTAGTTAGCCTACATGATTACCCCACGCAATTCCCGATAAATACTCCTCAATGAGGGGCTACACATGACATTAACGTGTAGTCATCATATCCTTTTATACCCAAGTCCCTCCCCTTGGTCATAGCCTAAAGCGTTCTAGCAAACTTGAAAATGTCCTATGTATGCACTACACGTCCTTTCCCTGTGGCCCTGGATGTATTTTAGGACCTCTACTTTTGGACAGTTCTAGACCCTCCTAAGGTTTTAAATGGATAAAAATGTAGGTGTCAATCAAGAACAAGTAGGACTGTATGTAAAGACAACAAATTATAGGCTCACAGTTACCTCCTCAAATATAACAAGTAAGTGCACGACTTCAAACATCATTCAAATACTTAAGAGAAAAAATCCTAGAACATGATATCTAGGTGAGAAAGGGTTATAGGGTGTTGAATTAGGACAATGTGTGAGAGATCCTATTTAACTTGCCTACTAATTTAAACCGGTTGAATCTAGACAACTTCAAGTAGCAAAACACAATTTTAGAGTTGCAGAATTTAAAATCGCCCTATAGGCTTGCCTAAATGCAGAATAGTGATGTCCTCAGAGCATGATAACTACGTTGCTGTAGTAAAATAATGAATAATTTTTTAAACGGACTCTTGAGATCCTATAGGCATGATGTCTAGTGATAGTAATTTAGGGCAGTGTTCGAAAATTCATTTAAAGAAATGGACAGTTGGTTTAAGACAATTCAAAAGGAACTAACATGAATTAGACTGATTTGTTTAGCTAAATTGATTTGAAAATCTCTAAGCGGGATTTCTGATTTTGATTCCTATAGGCATGGTATCTAATTGTTAAGAACTTATAGGCATGATTTCTAGTGAGACAAATGTAAATACATGCAGTAGCAGATATTGAACTTAATTACTTTACACTCAATAGGCATGATATCGAATCATGAAGTTGATTTTAATCCTATAGACATGGTTTCTATTATTGAGTCCATTTAAATCCTATAGACATGATCTCTATATTGTGAAAGTAAAGCAAACATAGCAAGTGCACTAACACAATCCTATAGACGTGGTCTCTATCCAAATTACCCAACAGATATAGCTACCCACCTTTTTTCACTAACCACCCCAAAGTTATTTACAAATAATTATTACAGACTAGCTGAATAAATTACATAGATAAAGAAAAAGAAGAAGTTAACTATAGGGAGCCTGAAGCAGGCCCAAATGACCTCCCAAGCCTCCAATAGCCTCAAATGTCAAAGTTCCATAGACATCATCATGTCAAGTTGCATCAGAGTTCCCTAAGGATCTCAAGGATCCCTGACAGTGCTCACACTTAGACTTTATAAGCAAAACTGAGTAAGTTCAGTGTGGAAGAGCCAGCTCCAGTGCATCAGAGTTCAGATGGATCTCATAGGGATACCAAGGCAGTTACATACTGGAGGGGCAAAACTTAAGGACCTAAGAGTAGAGTGAGAGTATTTGACATAGTTTTGAAAAGGTTTTAATAAGAAAGCAGTATTTCAAAAAGATTCAGTTGAAGTAGTTTTATAAATAGGAGATTTTTAGTGAAATAACTTTTTACAAGAGTTGTGTAATCACACAAACAACATACCCAACATAGAGCCAAAACAGGTTCATCAACACTCAAATAACAACCCTTGTCACAGGGGTAATTGGGGTTGGCAAAACATAATACACATAAACCAAAGTCTTTGCAATTAAAAGAGTAGCTAATAGTGCAAAAAGTAAGACATGGATTCAGGGGTGCTAATTAGAACATAATTATAGAATTAGAGGTGCTTTAGGGGGTTCACGGGATTAGGGATAGCTAATGATACAACATAGCAAGAATTTCAGAACCAATATAGAATCAAACAATTTAAGGTAACAAAAATTACTTTGCAAAGAAAGGTTCATACTAGAGACTAAATAGCAAGTAAACCAACATTCAAAAAATAGGGTAGAGTCAAAGTTAGACATACTATAAATTCATAAGACATGTTGATCCTCGAAGGGGTAGGACAAAGCTAGGTGAAGCAATAGGTCAGTAACATGTTGAATAGCAAAACAGTAAGATATAAACAGATTAGGAATATGATAAACTGAAGCAGTAGGAAACACATTGGTTTGAGAGCTTGAATTTAAAATTAGAACATACCAGTAAAGAGAGTAAACACAAGGTAAAGAATAGGAGAGTGTAATAATTAGCCTTGGCTTGCAGCCAGCTAATTTAGTAACAATAGTAAGTAACAAAAGAATGCAGAAAAGCTTTTGAGTGTATGAGAGATGTGAACTAATGTGAGTTCGCATGTCACTAAGACTGTAGAAGAGAGCAATATATATAGTAGTTTGAAAGATAGGTAAATAAGGTAAGAATCAAAATTGTTCAGTAATTATAGAACACAGAGTAAAATTAGTCCGAGTCTTCCCTTAATTAAGGGAATTAATTCAAATGGTAAAGAGCAGGTGACAAGTAAGGAAAGAAATCATACATAGCTGGAGTATAACAAATAAGGAAAGACTTCAAATAGTGCAAGTATAGAACATGTAATTAGGGATATGTTCAGAAATTCCTAATTAAGGAAACAATATTAAGAATCAATAAATACCACAGACAAGGCAAGGGAAAATTAATTAAGGCAAACGAAAAAATCAAATCGAGTAGAAAGGTAAGAATTGAAAATTTAAGGAAAATTGTTCAAATCAACCCAAGAAATAAGGAATTCAGTATATTCAATGGCTCAATCAAAGAGAAAGTCATGAAAAGAGTCAGTATGTTTAGCATAAAAATAAGCTAAAACATAGAGAGTCAGGAATTGACATATAACTCTAATAAAACAAAATTTAAACAATACCGATGAGAAAAAAAAATACAGGTCTTGTTGTGAATAGTCAAGATGAATACAAGCACATATAATCAGTGAAAGCTTAGACTAAAAAAGTCAGTAGATGCATATTAAGGCATGACAGTTACGTGAAATCACAAGAACTTCAAGCGAGAACCAGTCACATATGCTAATACTTAGAAACAAAACGAAGAACCCTAAAAATTATGGCTTTCAACACAGGCGAGTTAATTTTTTAGTAGCCTTATAGAATTAGTCAAAAATATGTGAAAACAGAAGTTTAAACACAAAGAATCATTAACCTAAGTTTAAAAAGAAATTCCGAAAACTCTAATTTTAGAAAAGGTGAAGAAATAACTTGAAACCAAATAATTCTTGTAAAGAATCTCAAGGCTATTGTAAAACAATCAAGAAACAAACTCAAAATGTCCTAGATCTGTAAAGATCTAGGTGGTATAGAAAAGAAATTAGGGTTTCAAAGAGAGTCATACTGAGATGAAGAAACATGTCTAGAAACCCATAGATCGTAGCAAATATAGAATGATTTCACTCGAAATCATACTGGAATGGCCAGGAATAGGCAGGAGATGAACCCTAGATGCAAGTCAGCATGGCACTGGTCCTTTGAGGGCCTTAAAGAAGGCAATAATGACTTGAGAGAAGCCATTGGAGGCTTGATAGATGATGAGAGGCCACCGAAGATGGCCATAGATGGGGGGTCGGCATTTGGAGATTAGGGTTTAGGTTTAGAGTGTTTGAGAGCAGAGAGGATTTTAGGGTTGCGGTATAAGGTGGGAAATGAATTAGGTTTTTTGGGTATAGGGTAGTTTAATTAAGGGAAAGAAGAATGGTGGCCGTTGATCTTTGTGATCAACGGCCAGGATTAAAGGGTGAGGGGACCGGATCGGGCATTTGGGGTGTGGGCCAGGTATTTCTAATTAGAAATTGGGCTGGGTATTGGGATTGAATTGGGTTAGGATTTAGGCTGAAATTGAAATAAAATAGGCTAAGTTTTAAATAGCCACTTTCGGTGCCATATAATTTATAAAATGATAAAATAATTTCCAAAAAAATATTTCGTGCGCCAAAAATGATTAAAAATAGTTTTTTAACATTTAAAAAATATAAAAGATCATTTTATGCATTAATAAAGCTAGCATTGCAAATATATGCAAATTGGCTTTAAAATGTAAATACAATTATAAAAAATACACTAAAAATATTTAAGCAATATTTTGGCATAAATATAAAATTTACATGGCTAATTTAGCTCAACAATAATTTGAAGGATTTTATAAGTAAAAATGAAGAAATAAATCAATTTAAAGCCTTTAAAAAATATAGAAAATTATAAAAAATCTTATGCATGCTTATATTTGCATACGTTCTATTTTGAAAGTATATATGTGTATTAAAAAAATATAGAAAAAAATTAGGTATCAACCGTTGCCCCTCTTTACCCGGAAAGGATGAAAGAGTTTTCGGGTAAAGAAATGATGGCCAATTTTGACTAGGCGGGATGTTTTGAAAGATAGAGGCTGGACTCTAGTCTTTGAGTTGCCTACATATCCCTGGTTTTATAAGAATCAGGTCATGTGTAGTTCTGAATTCCTTGGCGGAATATACCGATGAAGTCATTCGCAAAAACGGACATGAGGTGTCGAGACGGCTATGGCAAGAGATTAAGGTTTGAGATATTTGAAGGAAATGGAGAGAGATCACTCCTGCTAGGATAGTGGTTGCTTACTGGTTACCTGCAGATAAAAGATGCTATAAACATGTATTTGCGAAAATTTAAACATGATGCAGATTCCCTTTTGGATCATGAAGGTTTTCTTCAGACGGTTAAAGATGACATCCTTGGACCATGATGTCCTGGGCCATGAATTGATTAGTGAGGGATTCAAAGGCCATGAAATGATGCTCTCGGGCCATGACAAATGGTGCCTCCGAACCACGATGCCTTTGAATAATGATATGCAAATTTGAGGGATCCTCAGACCATGACATGTTATCTTCCGGCTATGAGGATGATGCCTTTTAGACTATGGTTCCTTTGGATAGATTGGCGATATTTCAGCCCATGATATGCAATAACATGATGTTAACAAGACAAGACATGGTCTTGTTAAATGGAGGGCAGAGTGATAACTATGAACTATACGTGTTTTATACCCCTTCTTACCTGAGCTTTGTGCATAAATTGCTCTAGATTAGTCCTGAATTACTTACAAGTTGCGCTTGATTGCAGTTTTGAGCGACTAGATGATAAATATCACAAATCAGCTCAAAAAGGAGTGAAATCTGCCAAGCGTCAAAGATGATTGAAAGTGGGAAATAGGTGACCTGTGCGGACTGCACTGTTTTGATGTGCGGCCGCACAGGAAAGTTCTGAAAGCTGCCAAGTTCAAGCCTGACCTGCGCGGTCCGCACTACTTTGCCACGCGGCCGCGCAGGAAAGTTCAGAGAACCATCAAAAGTGAAAAAGATCCATACGGACCGCGTCCATTTCCACGCGGTCCGCACTGATGAATGATCAGAGGCTCTGCAATTCAAGGCAAAGTCCCACGCGGCCGCACACCAAAGCAGTGCAGTCCGCGTGGGTAAAAGTTCAAAGAGTCAACAATGGTACAAATTCTACTGTGCGGCCGCGCACTCTTTTCACGCGGTCCGCATGACTCAACCTATGCAGCCGCGTGGAATTTCTATGTGTTCCGCATACCCAAGTCCAGAAGCACAGATCTGAAGACCATTTGCCCTACGCGGCCGCATGTCATTTCTATGCGGTCCGCGTCAGACCCTCAGGGTTATTTTTGTCTGGTTTTTCCGATGTAGTATAAATAGAACATTTTACTTTTTTCTAGGGGAAGTTTTGTAATCTGTTTTAGCAGCTGAGCACGAGACACTTCGTATTAGCCTACTTTAGGCAATTTTCTCTTGTAATTAACGTGGATTCAAGTAGATTAAGCTTGTAGGTAATGATTATGTTAATTTCTTCTAGTATTTCTTCTATTTCTACTTCTTCCATGTCTAGCTAAACCCATTAGCTAGGGTTGTGGCTCAACCGTAGTGTGGGTAATTAATGGATATTTTTGCTTAATGCTTGGATGATGTTGGGTGTTTGGTATTTGGGTTGATTGTATGTTTTCACTTAGATTTGGTGGTTGCAAACACTAAGTCTAGCTTAGTGGGTCTTGACTCTTCTTGAGAAAGAGAGTCTATGACCTCACAATTAACCCAACAAGGATTTGGGATGGACCCATGAGAATGGTAGTCCCAAGTAACGGGTTAAACCTTGAGAGAGTAATTACCCCACTTGAACCTTAAAGTTGCTTGGGCAAATTAGCCTACCCAATTGGTCTCGAGAGAGTCAATTGGGCAAAATCACTCTCTCTACCGAGAGGTGTGAGAGTGAGTGCTAAAGTGCAACGGTTATCCATATTCCCCTTAATTATCATCCTTGTATTAGAATTCTATACCCGTTAATTAGTCACCTAGGTGAGTGCTACGACCCTAGTGCTTTTCTCTTATTGCATACAACTAGCATCATTACTTAGCATAATTTAGTTTACAACTGTAGTTGATAAATTTAGTTGTTAAACAAAAGAAAAAACCAAAAATGATAGAAGATCAAATAGAAGCTAAAACGCACTTCTAGGCTTAGCAAATACTCAACTCCAATTTGAAGCTCTCTGTGGAAAAATCAACCCCGATACCACTATTGGGTAAAAGTAATTAGCGCCCACTTTTTCTTTGGATTGAGTTTGCACCGATCACTTTTTGGCGTCGTTGCCGGGGAGCTTACGGTGTTGACTATTTGTGTAGCTAGTTTTGTGTTTTGCTTCTCTTTCCTTCTTTTTACTAACATTATTTGTGTCAAACCAACAGGTACGCATGGCTTTAAATGGGAATGTCCCTCTTGACAACGTGGTCGCGGGGGAGGAGGTTGATGATGTTGAACAAGAGGAACACCAGGTACCACAAATACCACATAGAGNCAGTTCCTCCACGAATCCGGGCGGGGAATTTTCAAAATCACCAATGTTATGTTGACACTTCTCGAACAAAGAGGGTATTTTATAGGCACCTCCGATCAAAATGCATACAAGCACTTGAAAGGGTTCGTAGATACTTGTTGGGGAAGTAAACAAACCAATGTGTCCGAAGATGCTTTGAGATTCAGGATTTCCCATTCTCTCTTCGGAGTAAAGCGCTCGATTGGTTGGAGAGGTTACCGAATCATTGAATCACTACATGGGATGAATTGGCGGATAAGTTCATTGCCAAGTTCTTTTCTCCAAGTCATATGGCAGCACTCCGTGATGAGATTTTGGTCTTCAAGCAAGAACCAACGGAGGGAGAGGTTTAGAACTATGGTCAAGGAGTGCTCAAGTAATGATATGAATGATGTGATGATTCAACAAACGTTCTATAGAGGCATCAACACAACAAACCAATGCATTGTGAACCAATTGGCAGGTGGAAATTTTATGAAGCTTCCATACAATGAAGCGTGTGAAGTGTTAGATGAAATGGCCGATACTTCTTCGGCATGGCAAAGTTGGGCAAACGTTCCTCAAGGTGATCCTAATGTTATACATTTGCATAACGAGTTGCATGACCACGGCCAAGCCATTGCCGAACTTACAACAACAATGAAACAATTAGCGAAGGCGCAATTGCAACAAGTTCAAAACCCTCGCCAAGTCAATGCTATGAAGCAGTAAATATGACGAAAAGAAGGCAAAGAGGGCAACAACAACAAGGGAATTATGACAACTATGATGATGGTAGTGGTTGTTCAAATGAGTGCTATGATGAAAAAAGTGAGGATTGTCAATATGTCAACAACTACCAAGGAAATAGAGGAAACCAAGGTAACCAACAATGGCGATCTCAAGGGAATTGGAATAATCAACAAGGAGGTGGAAATTGGAATGGGAATAACCAAAACAACAATTGGGAGATTCAAGGTAACAATAGTGAAAATTGGAGTGGAAACAACAACAACAATTGGAGCAACAACAATGGTCAAGGGGGGTGGAACAACAATGGTGGTCAAGGTAATCGGGGGCAAAGCTTTCAAAGACCCACGATGTTTCAACAACCCAAACAACCCGCCACCGTATCAATCTCAAGGGTCGAGTTCTTCGGGCAATGAATTTGGGAGAATAGAGGTTATGTTTGAACAAATGATGAAGAAGACTTAAGACTCGGATGCGCAATGGGCTTCACATAACACTTCCATTCGCAACTTGAAAGTGCAACTTGGACAAATTTCACAATCTTTAAATACTCACCCAAAGGGTGCGCTACCTAGTGACACGGTAGTAAATCCTAAGGGTGGGCACAACAACCATGTGATGGCGGTGACCACACGGAGTGGACGAGGCGGTGATATGCATGCCTCAAGAGAGAATAAAGCCATGGTGGAGGAAGATGAGTTGCCTAATGATTATATGCCTACAGGGGTTGATGCTGTTGTGGAACCAAGTGCAAGAAATGAAGTGAGAATTGACAATCAAGAGGTTGAGAAAGAGACTCAAGAGAACATGAACCCGTCTAGGGAACATGTTATAGATATACCCGAGCCGGAAGTGCCCAAAGCCAAGGCACCTTTACCTAGGCGTCCTCCGCCCTACCCTCAACGTTTGGCCAAACAAAAGAGTGATAACCAATTTAAGAAATTCATTGAGATGATGAAGAGTTTGACTATCAATGTTCCTTTGGTGGAGGCACTCGAGCAGATTCCAGGGTATGCGAAATTCATAAAAGATTTGGTCACAAAAAAAAAAGATCAATGGAGTGTGAGACAATCAAAATGACCCATCAAGTGAGCGCAATTTTACACTCCATGGCTCCTAAACTTGAGGACCCCGGTGCATTCACTATCCCATGCACTATTGGAAGTGCCATCTTTGCAAAAGCCCTTTGTGACTTGGGGGCAAGCATCAACTTAATGCCATATTCAATGTTCAAAATATTAGGAATTGGGCAACCTCACCCGACTTTAATGAGGCTCCAAATGGAGGATATGTCTATGAAGCGGCCTTTGGGTATCATCGACGATGTTATTATTCGAGTTGATAAGTTCATCTTGCCGGACGACTTCGTGATTCTTGATTGTGAGGTGGACTTTGAAGTCCCAATTTTTCTTGGAAGGCCTTTCGTAGCAACAGGGAAGGCTTTGGTTGATGTCGAGGCGGGAGAGTTAACCTTCCAAGTTGGTGATGAAAAGGTAGTGTTCCATGTGTGCAAATCTATAAGGCAACCAAATAGTATCGAAGTTTGCTCGTTTGTTGACATTGTCACGGCAGTGATAGTGGATGACACAAGTGCAGTGATCAATGTTGAAGATCCACTTGAAGCGGTGCTTTTAAACATGGAGGCTAATGATGATGCCGGGAGAATTGAATGCGTAAATGCTTTGCATGGTATGGGATCATACTCTTATGAGCCAAGGAAGCTATCATTGGACCTTGAAAATCACAAGACCCCTCCAACAAAGCCATCTATTGAGGAGCCGCCGGTGTTGGAGTTGAAACCACTTCCTCCTTACCTCAGGTATGAATATTTGGGTCCTAATTTCACTTTGCCTGTTATTCTTTTGTCTTACCTAACTAACTTGCAGGTGGACGCCACTTTGGCAGTTTTACAAAAGCACAAGCGGGCGATGGGATGGACGTTGGCAGATATTCGGGGTATAAGCCCCGCCTTTTGCATGCATAAGATTATTTTGGAGGAAGATGCAAGGCCGTCGCTTGAGCACCAAAGAAGACTAAATGAGGCTATGCAAGAGGTAGTCAAGAAGGAAATTATCAAGTGGTTGGATGCCGGTGTAGTCTACCCAATATCGGATAGTTCATGGACCTCCCCAGTCCAATGTGTTCCAAAGAAGGGGGTATCACGATTGTCACAAATGCAAACGATGAATTGATTCTGACCCGCACGGTCATGAGTTGGAGGGTGTGCATGGATTATAGAAATCTCAACAAGGTCACTAGGAAGGATCATTTCCCTCTACCATTTTTGGACCAAATGCTTGATTGTTTAGCAGGCCGGGCTTATTATTGCTTCCTTGATGGCTACTCGGGGTATAACCAAATTCTCATTGCCTCGGAGGATCAGGAAAAGACAACATTTACTTGTCCATATGGCAAATTCGCCTTCTGAAGGATGCCTTTTGGACTTTGTAATGCTCCAGTGACCTTCCAAAGATGCATGATGGCAATCTTCACCGACATGGTGGAGGACATTCTGGAGTTTTCATGGACGATTTTAGTGTGGTGGGGGACTCATTTGGAGAATGCCTAGAGAACTTGGACAAAGTGTTGAAAAGATGTGAGGAGACCAATCTTGTACTCAATTGGGAAAAATATCACTTCATGGTGCAAGAGGGAACTGTATTGGGGCACAAAATTTCAAAGAATGGTATTGAAGTTGACAAAGCAAAGATAGAGGTTATCTCAAGGCTTCCTTCCCCTACTTCTGTGAAGGGGGTGAGAAGTTTCTTAGGCCATGCCGGATTTTACCGACGCTCCATCAAGGTTTTTTCAAAAGTTGTGAACCAGTTGTGCAAGCTATTGGAAAAGGATGTGAAGTTCGTGTTTGATGAGAGGTGCATGGAGTCCTTTGAATTATTGAAACATAAGTTGACTACCACTCCTACTATCACCGTAATTGAGATTTGCCTTTTGAGTTGATGTGTGATGCGAGTGATGTAGCGGTTGGTGCGGTGCTTGGCCAAAGAATTAACAAAATGTTCCATCCGGTGTACTACGCAAGCAAGACGATGAATGAGGCTCAAAAGAACTATACAGTCATCGAGAAGGAGTTGATAGCTATTGTGTTCGCCATGGAAAAGTTTCGACCATACCTTATGGGGGCCAAGGTGGTTATCCATACCGATCATGCCGCCCTTAGGTATTTGATGACAAAGAAAGACTTGAAGGCGAGGTTGATGAGATAGGTATTACTCTTGCAAGAATTTGATCTAGAGATTTTGGATAGAAAAGAAAGTGAAAATCAAGTCGTGGATCACTTGTCCCGGCTAGAGGAAGAAGGAAGACCGAGCAATGGTGTTGAGATTAATGATGCTTTTCCGGATGAACAACTCCTTGCGGTGTCTATGCATGATATGCCGTGGTTTGCCGATGTGGCCAATTATCTTGTGACCGGTATAGTCCCGTAGAGCTCTCTTCTAACCAAAGGAAGAAGCTCAAGCGGGATAGTTTGGATTACTATTGGGACGAGCCCTACTTGTTCAAAATTTGCACTGATGGTGTAATTCGTCGTTGTGTCCCGGAAGAAGAACAATTGAGCATATTGGAAGCTTGCCATTCTTCTCCTTATGGTGGTCATCATGGGGGAGTGAGGACGGCATCAAAGTTTCTAAGTTGTGGCTTCTATTGGCCGACTTTGTTTCAAGATGCAAGCGATTTGGTGAAAAAGTGTGATGCATGTCAACGAGCTGGCGGGATCTCTAAAAGGGATGAGATGCCTCTTAACACCATTCTAGAGGTTGATATTTTTGATGTGTGGGGCATTGATTTCATGGGCCCGTTTGTAAGCTCTTGTGGGAACACGTATATTCTCGTGGCGGTAGATTATGTCTCTAAGTGGGTTGAAGCCGTGGCTCTTCCCAACAATGAAGCCAGGAGTGTTGTGGCATTTTTGAAAAAGCTCATATTCACTAGATTTGGAACCCCTCGTGCTATCACTAGTGATGGGGGGGTCCCATTTTTGCAATAAGGCCTTTGATTCTTTGCTCACCAAATATGGAGTTAATCACAAGGTGACTACCTCATACCATCCTCAAGCTAGTGGCCAAGTGGAGGTTTCTAATCGGGAAATTAAGAGTATTTTGTCCAAAACAGTGAATGCAAATAGGACCGATTGGTCAAATAAGTTGGATGATGCTCTTTGGGCTTATAGGACGGCGCATATGACTCCGATTGGTATGTCCCCATATCGATTGGTGTTTGGCAAGTCTTGTAATCTCCTGGTGGAACTAGAGCATAAGGCGATGTGGGCTTTGAAAAGATTAAATTTGGAATGGGATGTTGCGGCCAACCTCCGAGTGGAGCAATTGAATGAACTTGATGAGTTTAGATTCCGTGCTTACTCCAGCTCGTCCTTGTATAAGAACAAGATGAAGTACCTCCATGATAAGTATGCTCAAGGTAAAGAATTCAAAGTGGGCGACATGGTTCTTCTTTTCAACTCTCGGCTATGATTTTTTCCGGGGAAGCTCAAATCCAAATGGAGTGGTCCCTTTGAAGTGGTCTTTGTAACTCCTTTCGGTGCCCTTGATCTTAAAAACAAAAATGGTGAAGTATTCCGGGTTAATGGGCATCGCGTCAAACATTACTTGGGCAAGGTTGATGACAGCCACATGGTGGCGCTGATTCATTTGAAATGACTATGATGGTAACATGCGTCGTGCCGCGATGTTAAATCAGGCGCTTCTTAGGAGGCAACCCATGTCTTTTGAATTTCTTTGTTTTTTTGTTGTAGAGTAGGATTTTTGAGCTGATGGTTTGTGAAGTGTTGCAGGGATAATGTTGAATTAGTACAGGGCAAAATGAAAAATGAACAGTCTCTGAACAGTGCCTACGCGCCCGCACCCCAAAACAGTGCGGTCCGCGTGGGCTTGAGCTACTGAAGGAGTTAAACTCAGAAGACCCAGCGCGACCGCATGGCATTTTTGTGCGGTCCGCGCTGGAAGAACAAAACTTGGCATCTCTCTGAAGTTTTCCTCGCGGCCGCGCACCAAAGCAGTGCGTCAGCGTGGAAACTGCCAAAAAAGATAAGTCTCTGAAGTTTCCCATGCGGCCGCGCACCAAAGCAGTGCGGTCCGCGTGGGCTGTGCTCATGATCTGAGGATGAAAATGATGCGCGGTCCGCATGACATTTATGTGCAGCCGCGCAGGCAGGTAAGAACTGGTTCCCATAGTTTTCAATAAATAGGAGCCTTGGGCCTCCTTTAAAACTTTTCACTAATTTTCATCTGAACTCATATTTCTACTATTCACCAACATCAATTGTGCACATATTTTCATTCTCATTAATCCCTGGTAACATATCATCTTCATTTCAATTCGTAGTTTAATTTGTGTTTATTTTACTTGATTTCTACTAGAATAACTTCTTAATTTCTTTCTTGTTCGTCTTAGTTAACTGTTAGAATAGGTTTTTGTGAACTTTTATTGAACTTGGGCATATATTCTTGTTAAAACAACTGAATAGGGACACCTAGGACCCATAATGTTAAAAATTGGACTAAAAAGAACAAAAAAAGGACCTACCCAGTTACGTTTGCCCTACGCGGACACACAATATTTGTGTGCGATCTGCGTGCCTTTTATTGGTATTGAACAACCTCTCTGCGCGGTCCGCGTGACCATTTCTGTGCGGTCCGCGTGAACCCAGCGCGGCCGCGGTCAAAAGTAGTGCGGACCGTGTGAGAGGAGTCCAGAGAAGTGGTATTTTGAGAGTTTTACCTGAGCAGACCGCGTACCATTTTAGTGCGGTCCGCGATGAACCAATGCGGACGCGATCCAAAGCAGTGCGGTCCACGTAGGTAATGTTCAGAGAGTTGAATAATTGGAGTTTTGTACTGCACGGACTGCGTGCATTCTTGTGCGGTTCGCGCCCCTCAGTCTGTGTCACTGTGTCTGCAATTTTTTTTTTTCTGTCAACTGATCTTGCTAATTTGCCTCATGTGCTTCTACTAACTAAGTTAGTCATGTATTCTTACAGGCAATGGTTAAAAAACGTGGCGGTGCACAACCACAACGTGGGGGCAAGGAGAAGCAAACCGGGAGGGGTGGTTCTTCTCGAGGGAGGACAATCACAAGTGTTGTGAAACTCAATGCCAAGGACAAGGAGACAATAAAGAAGAACAGAAAGATAATTCGGGAGGCCGACAGGGCTNGCTGTTTGGGGGAGCAAGCCGTAGAGCCACTATTTGGGCAGCCTAATGAGGAGGAGCACAGGCCAAAGAAGAAGAGAAAACTCCCTAGTACAGAGGGAGTTGTGGTAGCAGTCGCTCCAGAGCATGAGGGTCCCTCCAGTGCCCCTTCAGTTGATGAGCCAGACCAGGAGCAGGCACCTGTCCCAGTAGCATAGCAGCAGCAGGCTGGGGACCAG